>JAAGKR010007644.1:0-16444 GCA_011419295.1 Clarias macrocephalus | reverse complement strand
ATGTTAATATTAATGAAAATGTACCATTCACTTACCTTACAGTTTAGTTCCCGGAGATGAGTTTTTCCTGTTTATTTTACTCACCAGGTCCTGATAGAGCTCTTTACAGCAGAGCTGATGGAGATGAAACAGTGAGTCTGCAGTACAGAAGAACATAATCTGCTGATAATGAAACATTCTCTAAATAGTTTAACTTCATTTTCTTTTAATTGATAATTTATTTTTTTCCCAAGTCTTTTAGACTTTCATCATTTAATATCATGTTTATAATATATTAACTTAATGAAAGAATATGTTTATATATATATATATATATATATATATATATATATATATATATATATATATATATATTTCTTCATACTGAATGAAGTCTCACGTTAATTACAGTGGACAGTAAACAACATCTGATACATAATTCACATCCAAGAAACAAACAAACAAACAAAAAAATAACGGTCAATTTAACAAATCACGTAGTGCGACAAGAGCGCCAGCAGTACAAATAAAAAGAATAAATATTTCCTGCTTTTAAATATAAATATATTGTTTTCTTTCTATTACTTTAATGTACACGTTCATGGTTGGATTCTGAACATCAATTTTGATGAATTTGATGCTAAGCTAGGCAGGCGTGTGCCTATACGGCGGTCGGTTATATGATAGACGCAGGATTGCATGTTTAATTGTAGCTTAATTGTAAGATTAATTGTAACCATAATTGTAGCTAGGTAATTTTACAAGTTTAGTGATGCTAGTCAGCTTGCTTTTTGCTACATGGCATTATATAAGAGAAAGGGAAAAAAAACTTACGGCAGAACACGCCTGCAGCTCATTAATGGTAATCAAGTGACGTGGATATAGAAGCATGAAACACATTTAACCTGCAGACTGTCACATCGGCTCGTTAGTTGTCCCAAGAAATCTCACATCACACACTCCTAATGGTGTTCAAGATGACAAAACGAGGTCTGATCGAAAAAAACAAGGCTGTATAATACACAGTATATAATATATTACGTTAAGCATAGCGTACCAGAAACATGATTAGAAGACTTGTTCATATGCTAAGCTAACCTTGTTCCAAAACAAGACACGCATCGTCGATAAATATATTTATTTCAACCTGGATCAAAGTCTCCGTAAAGGGCAGATCGTGAAATAGAATAAACGTAGAAAGGTCCTGAGAGTGTTGCACTCAGATTCACGTCACAAGTTCGAACTAGCCTGGTAGCATTGTAGCAAACACGCGGATCAATCACGGCAGGCACTGTTTCTATAGTAACAGCATGCAATGAAGTTTTCTATAATGTGGTCTTTTATTTTAGGTTTATAGAAGCAGTCTCCAGTAAAGCTTTTTTACCAGTAAAAAGTATTGACTTTTCATTACTTTTCATTACTAAAAATCGCTGCGGTGGAAAGGAATAAAACACTCAAAACACTCTGGAATACACTGTTATAGATAAATAATCAGCTTCAGAGTAACATCTTAATAAATACTGCTAACGCGGTAAGGCTAATGGCTAATGTTAGTGAATCGGCTAGATTAGCTAACGTGTTACTGTGTGCCATCGCTCGAGGCGTCACACGTCTTCTATGTAACGCAGAGTGTTTGTGGAAAAGGAATTTTTTGATCAGACCTCGTCTCATAAAGCAGTTCCTCTTTAAGATCACATGTTTTTACAGAACACAAACACTTTAATACACATCCCTTCATATTTCACATCGTAACATTTGATGTCACTTTATCATGACTAGTTGAATTCTGGATCGGATCGGACCGTACCACCATAATTCCATAATTCCGTATCTATATTACACAACATATACATTTCACTCTGGCACTTCTTGTGTGAAGGTGCCGTTTGCTGTCTCAGAGCGTACGCACCAAACAGAGCGATTTACACAAGTCCACATGAGTCTGTGTGTGTGTGTGTGTGTGTGTGTGTGTGTGTGTGTGTGTGTGTGTGTGCGGTTATATATATATATATGTTTATATGTGTGTGTATAAGTGCTTTGCTAAGCACACAGCTCCTGGTCAGTGGGCATTTCCTTCTCACACACTGATCTCTGTGTAAATCTGTGTGTTTAGTTTAAAAGGAGAAGGAAAGTGCTGCAGTGTCGGACACGTTGCAGCAGGGGGCGCCTGTTTTACTGTCCGGCACTGCTCGGGTCACACTGCAAGAGCCGCACGATAGACGGGTCGTTCTTTGCTCCTTCCACAAATTCCTCCAGAGACAGTTTACCTGAAATAGACATAAAAAAAATGAAAATGAATATGTTTTATAATTAGGACCTTTTTCTAAAATAAAAAAAATTTATTGGCTTACTGGTTTTTTATTTATTTATTTTTTAGTAGCTGCAGTTTAAAGTGGGCGGAGTTACATAAAAAAATTATACAGTACAGGAGTCTGCATGAGGTCATGCTGCGTAGTGCAAAGTTGTTTTAAAAAAGTGAAGAAAAGGCAAACAAAATATTTGAACTATAACTATCTTTTAATCCTACAATATGTAACTGACAGACCATCACTCATTTATGGAGGCTTAACTATGTGGTCAAACGTATGTACACCGCGATTATCACACTCATGCACGTCTTTTTTACCACATTATTTTAAGCACACACTTGTACGCTGTAGCGGTGCAGTTTCACCACCTCTAAGAAGCCCAAACACGTATCCACTATGTCAGCAACACTTGTGAAAAGTCACGCAAAGCCAGCTCCATGAAGACATGGTGTGTTAAGAGTGTGTTGGAGCGCAAGAACTCGAATGTGCTGCACAGAGAACTGAACTGGAACTCCTTAATTGATCTCACATCAGCACCCAGGGTGTTCTAGAACGTGTGATTAAACAAAATTTCCACAGAAACACTCCAAAATCTAGTGGGAAGCCTTCCAAGAAGACAGTACAGTAACTGGATGTTCAACAAGCAAAATTGGGTCTGATGCTCAGGGGTGCACATACTTTTAGCAATATGTAGTATATAGCGAAAATACATTTCATTAATAAATAACCGGGACAGACCTCACCCACAGCGGGACATGTTAGCTGGGCTAGTGTGTGCAGCCTCACCATCACGGTTTGTGTCCATCTGGCGGAAGATTTTCTCTGTTCGCTTCTCAGGTGTGGATTCGTCCTCCGGCATCTTCATCACCGACGACACCATCTTATATATCGCCTGAGAAAAAGATGAAGCAAAAAGATCGATAAATACATACAGTACTGTGCAAACGTCTTAGGCGCCATATTATCTGTAGTACAGATTTTGTTATATAAGTTTATTATGTCTGCATTATTATGTACAAGACCATTCCCTACAAAGATGCACTACAATTAATGAATAAATAACAAAACAGAAGAATATTTGCATTACTGTAAAGAAAGCGACATATTACATGACAGACCAGTTTTCAGATGGGGAAAAAAAAATCAATAATGTCGACTCCTGGGTTTTGCATGAAAATAGAAAGGAGCGAGTGTGACGAAGTTACCAAGAGAACCCCTATTCTCCAGCACGCTCAGTAAAACCTAACAGCTGTTTTATTTACGGTACTGTGCAACAGTCTTGGGAACATCCAAACAAAAGCCATATGTAATGATGCTTTTGAAAACATTTCTACATTAAAAGAAACTTCCATTAAAAGCACTAAGTAATAACATAAACAATAAACGGTCAATATTTGTTGTGGAAACTTTTTGCCTGAACGTAAGCGGTAATGTTCGATACAGATGTGTGCAGTATTCTAAATAAAACGGCTGTTAGGTTTTACTGTGCATGCTGGAGAATATGAGTTCTTTTGGCAACTTCGTCACATTCTTGATTTACATTATTTACATTATAGTCGACATTATTGATTTTTTTTCTCTCCCGTCTGAAAACTGGTCTGTCATGTAACATGTCGCTTTCTTTACAGGCATGCAAATATTCTTCTGTTTTGTTATTTATTCATTAATTTTAGTGTATCTTTGTAGGGAATGGTCTTGTACATAATAATGCAGACATAATAAACTTATAGAACAAAATTTGTACTACAGATAATATGGCGCCTAAGACTTTTGCACAGTATTGTACATCTAAATGCTTAACTACTGTATTATACACTGTGAAATCAGCAAACGCTGTGTTGTGGAATAAAACTGCATCAGTAAATCCAAGTTGCAGTGACTGTTAGCTGGGTCAGTAAGCTGGCTGACGGATGTAAGCGAGGTGTTAAACAAGCTCAGGGTGTCTGCATTTCCCTTTAGTAAACCTGATCTCATGTGTCAGAGTCGACCTCACGCCATAGCTACAGTACGCTGACGTCCATAAACACCATCATTTCTCAGCCACACTTCCCTTCATCAAATACCATCATTCTCCACCAATCACCAAAACACAGATACTTTTAACACCAGCTTCTGCAATCAAACACTATCACATACCAATAGTCTTGATTATAGGCCAAGCCGTACCATCAAACAGCAACATTATACAAACACCAGCGCTCTTAAACATCAAGCAGAAATATTCCTTAAATATCGACATTCTTCATTAAACACCATCAAACACCAGCATTCTCAAACCTTACCAAACTCCACAATTTATAAATGTATTTTTACCAAATATAAATGTTACACTTAATATATGATACTTAATAAATGTTAAACATAAACACTACCATGAAAATAGTATTTTACAATCAATCTAAAATGTAATTTCTTGAACATTACCAAATTCCAATATTTCAACTCCAACACTGAATTAAACACCACCCACCAGCATTCCTTATTCTCCACACATTCTATATTCACCACTAAACACCCGCTTTCCATTTCACGGTCCAACGCCAAGTTTCATCAGCATTTTAAAAAAACACTAACAAACACCAACCATCTCCTTTAAATATATTTATCCTGCATTAAACACCAGCACATACCAGCAACCACCATCAAACAACTATATACCCTAAACATCAGCATTTAGCAACATCTGCAATCACACACCAGCATGTGCATCAACACTCATCAAAATAAATTGGTAAACACCAAGCTATGGTAAACACCATACCCAAAAGTGATGGGAAATGTGCTTATGAGTTTATGTATTTGCTGGTATTTCATGATGATTCGACAGTTAAATATTTCTTGTAAATTTTTTAAGGGTGTGAACTCTGGTGTTTTTTACAGTATGTTGGTGTTTAATAGAGGATGTTGGTGTTTATTCAAGAATGCTGGTGTTGAACACACTGAGTGTTGGTGTTTATTAGTGAATGCTGGAGTGTAGTGGTGAATGTTAGGCTTTGACAGTAAATGTTGGTATTTGTTGCATTTGATGTTAAATACAAAAGCCTTTTATTTTGATGATGAATGCCTTTGGTGATATTTGGTGTTGCATTTTTTTTTATAACAAAAATGGTGGTGGTTGTCAGGATATAAGATCATTTTTGCCATTTGATGTTAAATATTTAAGGTTGTTTTTGTTCTCACGGTGCTTGCTGGTGTTCAGACATACGGAGTAAATTGTATTAAGTAATACTACTTAATACAATTTGTTTATTATTATTATATTTATTACTAATATACATAAGAATAAAAGTGAGATAACATTTAAAGGAAAAGTTTGTTGGTGTTGGATACAGAATGTTAGTGCTTTTAGAAGGTCATAAAGGATTTGGTTTTTAAAGATGTTTCTTATTTGGTGTTTGTTTTTAGGTAAAAGCATAAAACCGATCCAATTCTTGTGGATCATCTCTTGTTTTGTTGTGTAATTTCGCGAGACCACAGCGCACTTCCTGTTGAGGTGTTTGGCCGAGTGGTGTACGCAGAGTGACAGCGAGCATGACAGAGATGATGAACACAAGCTGTTTGTGCTTTCGCTCTGGATGCCGAGGATAATTGGTCCATTAGTGTCGAGCTATTATTTTCAGAGCTGCTGCAGTGTTGCCTTTCCTTCCCGCTCTGGGAAGCGGCGCAGAGCGCTGTGCCTCTGACTCATCGATTCTGTACGTGTTAATTGGCTAAACCCTAAACTCGCTCCCGTGCGAAATGAATCCGCTCCACTTTGTCTGCTGGAAAACAAAAAAAACTTCTCCAGAGCTCTTTGTTAGCGTCTCCCTAAAGATCAGGGTCTCACACAGACCTGTACGATCTCCAGCATCTCGGCCTTGCTGATGTAGCCGTTGCCGTCCAGGTCGTACATGCTGAAAGCCCACTTGAGTTTCTGGTCCAGCTGGCCACGCGACGTGATGCTCAGCGCGATGATGAACTCTCGGAAGTCTATCGTTCCGTCCCCGTTGGCGTCGAAGGTTCGGAAGACGTGCTCTGCGAACTTGGAGGCGTCTCCGTACGGGAAGAAGTTGCCGTAGATCTTCTTGAACTCTTCCATGGTGAGAGCGCCGCTGGGACAGTCCCGCAGGAAGCCCTTATACCATTCCTGAATCTCTTCCTCGGTGAAATCGGTGCTTTCCAGCAGGTCCTGGATCACTTCGGGACGGAGCTTGCTGTTCTGCTTCCCCATTACGATGAGTATTCTGTTTCAGCTGCAGAGAGAGGGAGAGAGAGAGAGATCAATACTGGGGCAAATGTTTATAAAGTTACTTTAGGAATTGTCACTTCTATTAGCGCTAACAATTAAGGGAAATTATGTTGGAAAACGTGCACCAGACAAGAAACAAAAACATTACCATCAAACACCAAAATTCATCATTAAACACCATCAAACACCAGTATTCCTCTAGGAACACCAGCATAATCTAGGATTACCAACAAACCAAAGTTCTCCAACATCAAGCATCAACATTCTCCAACTTCTTGGTAAACACCATCAAACAACAAATAATTGAAACAATCAAACACCATTATTCTTCATTAAACACCATCAAGCACTGGTATCCCTCACCAACATTCACCAGCAAGTAACTCAATTCTTGAACAGTATAATTCCCGCATCATTGACGGTCTTCAATAAACGGCATCAAACACTAACACTGACAAGCATTACAGCCAACACTTTTATCTCATCAATCTTTAATAAACACTATCACACTACAGTATTCATCACCTGAAACCAACAGTTACCACCAAACACCAAAATTATCCAACATCAAGCAAAAACATTCTCCAAACACCACCATTCCCAAGCCTCATCAAAGACCCAAATTTCTTGGTAAACACCATCAAACAACAAATAATTGAAACAATCAAACACCATTATTCTTCATTAAACACCATCAAGGACTGGTATCCCTCACCAACATTCACCAGCAAGTAACTCAATTCTTGAACAGTATAATTCCCGCATCATTGACGTTCAATAAACAGCATCAAACGTCAACACTGTGAGGAATACTGTAGTGTTTAATAAAGAGCATTGGTGTTTGATGCTCTTTATTAAACACTACAGTATTCCTCACCAGATACCAACAGTTACCACCAAACACCAAAATTATCCAACATCAAGCATAAACAGTACCATTCCCAAGCCACATCAAAGACCAAAATTTCTTGGTAAACACCATCAAACAACAAAAAATTTAAACGATCAAACATTCTTATTCTTCATTCTTCAATTCTTCAATGACAAGCATTACAGTCAACACTTTCATCTCATCAATCAAAGACCAATGCTCTTTATTAAACACTACCACACAACAGTATTCCTCACCAAACAGCAAAGTTCTCCAACATCAAGCATCAACATTCCCGAGCCTCATCAAAGACCAACATTCTTCATCAAACCCCAAACATCAGTGTTTCTCTTTTCCCTCCAATTACCAACAAACACCCAAATTCTCACACTCCACCTGACACCAACATTCTTCATTAAACATAGAGAAAAGAAACGAAAAAAGAGACAAGCCTTGATGATTCTTTTCAAACACACAAATTAAATGCATTATTTATTCATTACTCATTATTAATTAAACAAACAAAAACAGATGTTAGTGTTTAATCTGTGTGTGTGTGTCTGTTATTAAATGGTTTCTAGAGCAACAAGATGGACGTGAATTTTAAAGATCAGACCATGACCTATCCATTACTCCTAGTGTACATAAGCCACGCCCCCCCCTCATTAGTAAACATTACCTCACTCTATAATGGAGTAATGTTACTGGAAGTCCCGTGCTTACACACACTCAAACATATTTGGGAAATATTTATTTATTTGATTTTGTAAATGTAATTTAGTCATTATTTATTTATTATTTATATTTTATAAAAAAATTTTTTATTTACAGAATTAAAGAATGTTACACAAACAGCAGCTTTAATTGGATAAAATAAACACATTAACAGTTAACAAATATCCTAGTCACAGGATCAAAGAGGAGACAAAACTATATCTAGATCTTTACCAAGTCAGTAACCAGTAGGTGTGTGTGTGTGTGTGTGCGGTGCAGGATGTCGGTGTGAACAGCGGTGTGATGAACCGATGCTGCGCCTCATGCGCTCTTCATCCGCTCCACCTTCACCTCTCATCAACCGAATTTTCCACTGCTCTCTTTCATACACGCACGCGCACACACACACACACACACACACACTGCATATGTGTGTTTGTACATACAAGCATTTGCAGCAGCATCGTTTCCTGATGCAAATCGACTTCCACACACACACACACACACACACACACACACACACACACACACACACACACACACACACCACAACCTGTTCCTCTCAGCCTGAACACAAACTCAGTGTGTGCGAGATAGCGAGAGAGAGAGAGAGACAGTGAAAGCAAGAGATTCTGAAAAAATGAGAAAAGAAACATTGCAGGAAGTCCTCCATCTCTCTCTCTCTCTTTTCCCTTCCACATGTTTTATTTTTTCTGTCACTTTTATCTTTCGGTCTTCCACATTATCCCATACCTTCTCTCTCTGTGTGTCTCTCTTGGTCTGCGTGTTCACTGCAGCTCCGTTATTCATGTTACATCACAGAGGAACAGATTTATGATGTCATAAATTATGCTTTTTTTTCTTTTTTTTTTTCCAAAATCTATCAGTCTTTCAGAATTGGATCTGGGACAAGATGGAGTGAAATGGAGTGAAATGTGTGTCCTGGAAAGAACTTCACCTCACCTTTACCTTCACCAGGAAAAATCGGGGAACCTCAGAGGCGGAGCCAACACGCAGGTGACTCGTCTACATGTGCGTACCTTAAGCAGCTGCGTAAGCCGACTCTGCTCACGTGAACACCGGCGTACACGTAAAAGTCAGGGAGCGGCAGTGTGCACGTGTTCTTATGATCACCCTCTTCGAAAGAATATATAGAGTACTCCAAGTATTTCTATTAAAGATGTTCATTCTGAGAACAGGTCAGAGCATTGCATTGTGTGTGTGTGTGTGTGTGTGTGTGTGTGTGTGTGTGTGTGTGTGTGTGTGTGTTGTATCCATCCTGTTTATTTATTTCCTTTCTTCCTGCTGTGGAGGTGTAACACCAGACGTCTTAATTGCTTAATGGATCGGTCGCATTTGCAGAACGTTGCCACGGCGATGGACTTGAAAAAATAGAAAGCCTTGTTAATGAAGAGGAAGAGTGAATTTTGTTAACACTTCCTGAATAAATACACCAATTTGCAGGATCATGGACCACACACACACACACCTCTTTCTATCTCACTCTCAACTCTACTTAACTACCCAGCCTTATCCTACCAGACTGTCTCTCTCTCTCTCTCTCTGCACTCTCCTCGTACTCTCTTACAGTGATGACATCATCGCTGATCCCCCTTGCTCAGCCTCACGTCCCCAGAAGTTCTCCTTCCTAAAGCCGGGTTCTGATCCTCAGGCCAAAGGTCGCGTCACAAATTAACTCTAAGACTCTTAGCACCTTCGTTAGCTCCCTGCAGATGTCACGGTTGTGTAACGCCGTGTCCACACGTCACCTGGACACACGTGATGGTGATGGTGCACCTGAAAACCACGGGCGCGGTACGGTCCAAATGCCTGCGTGCAAGCATTTCCTCAAAACCATGTCATTAAATAAGGCGTGGTCTCTTGAATACATTATTACTACAATAGTGAACAGGATCTGATCTACACAAAATATATTCGATAGAAAAATGCCTGTTTCAGCATCTCGATCCGCAGATGCTGTAAATATCTCTTGTCCTGTATGCGTTCAGATGTTCGAGTGGGCATTGTAACGCCTCTACGGAGACACACACACACACACACACGCACACACACACACACACACACACACACACACACACACACACACACACACACACTTGGAGCCTTTCCCGGACGCACAGCTTTGTAAAAAAAAAAAAAAACCGGTTGAAACTATGAGTCGATCTCATCACATCAGCTTCTCAGTCTGCTGGAGAGACGAGGACAGTCCTGTTAGATGAATTATTCATCTTACAGCGCATCATGTTCAGTGTGATGCTCCCTCTGTACGAGGTCTTATCGGTTCTGCGTGCTGCTTGCGTCGCTCGGACCCTGGCGCCGTGTTTCGGACGTGAGCGGCGGTACAGGACCGAACCTGCTCGTGTTTCTGCTGCTTCTTTTTCTCACCACGTGTCCTGCACTCGTCTCACCCTGCCACACCAAGGGACAGATCAGCCGCTGTGGAGCCTGTCCTCACTGTCTAACTGGACCTCGCAGTTAGAGAACTACTCAACTGCTGGAAACACCTGGATGGATCTGTGGTGCACTGATGCATTTAATGATTCAAACAATGTAGACCTAGTAAAACACTGTTCTTTGTCTGTCCATCCCTCTGTCTGTCCATCTTGCTACCTGTCTGTCTGTCCATCTTGCAACACGTCTGTCCATATTTGTTGGTCCATCTGTCTGTCTTTCCTTCTCTGTCTGTCCATCTCACTGTCTCTTTGCCCACCTGTCTGTCCCTCCCTCTGTCTGTCCCTCCCTCTGTCTGTCCTTGCTTGTTTGTCTCTCCCTGTCTGTCCGTCCATCTTTCAGTCCATTTGTTTTTGTCTATCCATCTCTCTATTCATTTCTCTGTCTATCTGTCCATAGTAATTAACATCTGATGTATGATCTTGGAGATATTTTGATAAGTCCATGTACACAATACACAAAAAAAATTATATTTCCTATTTTAATTTAATTACACTTAAGTACATTTTCACATTGTCACAGTCTGAAGCACAAATCTCCACAAAGTCATAATATATATTCCTACATCTGTATATTTCTCTCTCGTAACACAAAGCTCTGAGAGCAGATCATGTTTTGATCATCTCTGATCGTTATCAGCTACATCAGTGTGAAAAATCCAGAAGACAGGATGAAGGTGATACGACTACGTTACAAACATCCTAACACACAATAGAGATTGTTATTCTTACACTTCACCAGAGTTAGCTCCTCCCCTGGGCGGAGTCTCAGGGGCAGAGGGAGTGAGGTGGTGGGGAGGGGGGGGGGGTTCCACTGGGGCTTCTGTTCATCAATCAGAGTGTAAATGGAAGGTTAAAGTGTGTGGTCGTGTTTACGTTTTGAGAGATCAAAACCGTGTCATTATCATCACAAACCCTTTCCGTCGCTATTCATTTCTCATCTCGTCTCGAATAACGGAACGCCGTTTCCACCTACATGCTCACGTCACAAGACGTTACTGACATTTACATTTTATTCATTCCATTCACACCGTTTTCCATCTTTTTATTTTCGGTCTCGTTTTATTTTCGTTTCTCTCCCTGTCTTTTTCTCCATCTCACTCTGTTTTCTGTTTTTTTCTTTTTATTCCGTCCACATCTGTATTTCTCTTACGCACACATCTGGACTTCTCATACTCTTTTTCTTCCACTCCTCTTTTCCTATACTTAAATCATCTCTGCGCTTGTCTAATCTTCTCTCTTTCTTTCATTTCTTCTCCTCATTTCTTCTGTTCATCAAAAACTCTGTTGTTTATTAAATGAATGATTTGTGTCGGATTATCCGTATTAATCTCCTGGGACTCGAACTCACAACCTTTTGCTCGCCATTTGCGCGAATAATCACACAGGTTGTTTTTGAGTTCCTAAGTCAGAAATACTGTATATTCCTGTTTAAACGGTACAGATAATCATTTATACCGCTATAAACACTACATGTCAGTTCGGAGAGTCACAGGATCCAGGGGTCGTACCTGGTGTTCGTACGTAGGTGTTTTGCCTACAGTTATCGTCCCTTCGTCTTTGCTCATTATGTAAGGCACATGTGCTCTTATTTTTATCCTGTAGACACGGCTTATCCTCATGCTAATCTGAAAGAGAGGATGAGGTAAGAGAGAGAAAGAGAGAGAGAAATTCACATCTGATTTTCTGTTCTCATGAAAGCTTTGATCCTGCACTTACCTCGTTTTCCATATTTGGTCAACGCTTCCTTTTCCTTTTCCACACTGAAAAGCAGTCGTAGCTGTACTCTGAGACGTGGCTGTGATTTAGAGGAGGTGTGTAAGAATTGTTTTTACACAACTGATCTGTCCCGTTATGGTCAGTATTAATGGGAATCAGCACCAAAGGAGTCATTTAAAAATGATACTGAGTCACGTAATGAGTCAATTACAAGCAAAATCCCTTGAGGAGTCAATGACTAATGCAAATAAATCACCAGAGGAGTCTTATTATTGATGCGGTTAATACAAATGTTTGTGAGTCAGGGAATGACTCATTAGAGTCCTTTGAATCATTAGAGGAGTCTTATACAAATATTCATGAGAAGTCTCCTACAAGTTACATTTGAGTCGGCAAATGAATCATTTGCGTAATTTTCAAAGTGATGTATAGGAGTCAGAAACTAAGGAGTCACTTAGAAATGAACCTGAGGCAATTGAGGAGTCAATTACAAGCCAATACACAGTAAATCCCTCAAGGGAACATGGTCATACACATGTTCATGAGTCACCTGAGGAGTTGCCTACAAACTGAGACAGTGAATGAATCACTTGCAAAATAATGTACAAGAATTTGCACCTAAGTAGAACATATAAATCTGCCAAAGAGTCAAAAACTAATGTAAATGAATCACTGGAGTCTTATGCAAATAATTGTGAGTTAGTGAATGAATCATTTGAGTCCTTTGCAAAATAATGTACAAGAGTCAGAAACTAGAGGGTCATTTATAAATGAACCTGAGTCACCCGAAGGGTCAGTAAAAATAAAACAAATTAACCTTACAACAAACACACAGACAATGGAAACACTGTTTTAACAGAAAAAAAAAGAAATCTCTCTATGACACTCGCGCGAGTGCATACTAACGGAATCACTGCTGTAAAGTAAAAAAAACAAACAAACAAATGAACCAGCACTTTACCTTTGAAAAGATTCGCGACAGAGATGAGTTTTCCGGGAGAGGGGTGTAAAGGCGAGTGTGTGTGTGTGTGTCAGTGTCAAATTATGCGCGGACACACACATAGGAGACAGGCTGAAACAGAGCAGGAGACGATGATTATACCAGTAAGAGATGAGCACTAAGACCCAGCAGGGGAGACGATTACCCACAATTCCGAAGCGCAAGAGAGAGAAAAATCATTGGCTCAGGTGTGATCACGTGATGCTCGGTGTCAAAACAAGAGCGCATGTGTGATACATGATACTCGGCACTCGTAAACCAAGACTTGCTCGGTTTTTCAAGTCAAAATTTATTAAAAATCTTTGCTCGTCTTGCGGAACACTCGTAAAACGTGTTACTCGCAATCCGAGGTTCCACTGTATCTGAAGCACTATGGAGGAGTCTGTAAGGAATGTTCATGAGTTATTGAAAGAGTAATTTACAAACGAATGAGAGTCAGTGACTGAATCTTCTGACTCTCGTTAGCATAAAAGGAGTCATTTAAAAATGAAAGTGAATTTCATTTTCAGGAGTCAATTACAAGTAGATGGAGCTCGCTTAAGAAGTCATTAATGAATGTAAATGAATCAGATATGAAATGAAGGGGTGGAGTTTGCCGACATGGCGATGGACAGCGGTGAAGTGTTCAAGTTTGCTTCTGATTCATCTCCGATCCTCAATAAAAAACAGACATAGCCCGTTAGCAAGTTAGCATGTTAGAAGCTAATCTCAGGTAATAATGATATTCACAATATATTTCCAATACAAATATAATTTTTTTTTGTCTTTTAACAGAGATCATGTGATTTTGTTTGTTCTAGATCACTCCATAGCACTGTTTTATTTCTAACCAGAAACTAGATTTAGACTCGTCATCTTTTTGTTTATTTCAAGCATCCGTTCGCTTTGTTGCATGAAACTGCATCACAGTTACCAGAATACACACGACACTTCCAGCTCCAGTGAAGAACTAAACTTAGACTGCTTCTTTAAATGCGCTCACACAGAGGAGCTGAAATGATTGATTGTGAAAGCGAGACAGCAGCGTGGTGTGGAAACTCCTCAGAGGAGGATCTGATGTCTTGTGGGAGGTTTTTTCCTCCACGTTCATCTCCAACCTCAGCACGTTCCAGAAACAAGCCTGAGATCGGACTGTTTGAGCCGACGCTCCGGGTGGGTGATGCGACAGAAATACCACATCACGATACTTAAGGATGTTATTGTGATGTACTGTATGATATATGTTACGGCATACAGGTCTGGTAACTCATTTAAACCAAACATAAAGAAAAACCAAAGTGGCTATGATTTATAGTTATAATATTGTAACGAAAAATACATAACTAAAATATAAAATATATTATTATTATCATTATTATAGTAAATCTAATATATTTTTACAATAAATACAAAATGCATTTTTACAATTTTAAAGCTCCAGAACAAAATTCTAACATCAAAGCAAACTCTTCATATTAAGTTATTCATTCAAGTCTTTTCTATGAAACGGTAAGTTGAAAAAAAAATCTCATTAGCAAATATACTTTAATCTACACATATTTAAATGCATGCTAGCGCTGAAACAGCGGGAGCAAATATCCTTCACAATAACACAGTTAATTGGCTTTGTGATCAGAAAGTGAGCCAAGATAAACAACTTGTTCCTACAATACACTCACACCTTCTGAGGCTTAAGACGCTCTGTAGCTTTCAATTCGAGTGCTAAAAAAATGAATGTGATATGTATTGCGATAACAGCGATACCACTGGGAAAAAAAAGTAGCGCAGTGCGCCTGAAGTACCCTTACGTGCCACTAGGGGACCCTGAGACGAATACACAACAAGTTTTCAATTTCGTAATTAGGTTTAAAATGTTTCTATTTTGATTCAGGTTTAGATTTAAACAGCATGATATTCTTCATTTGATTAAAGGTTTGGGTCGGCCCGGGAGGTTTTTCTCGTCTCGCACCGGGTCGAGCCAACCTTGCTCCGTTTGGGAATGTGTGGTGTAGTGGAGCACAGTGACCAGATAACTGTGCTCCTCTCTACCGCCTTTAGTATTAACAAATGATTTTAGAAGACGTAATGTGAGACACGACCGTTCCCTTCTGTCCTGTTCTCATCCTAATCTACAGCATTGTTTTTTTTTTTCCATGTCTCGTGGTTCAGCCTCCTGCCTGTGACTCTGCTCTAATGATGGATTAACCCCGAGTGTGTTTTCTTCACCTCTGTTTAGAGCCGTACCTGCTGTACCCACAGCGATTACAGGATTACTCGTGTAACTACCTCCGACATCAGTTCAACTATAGCATAGCGATGTATATTATTACATATATATATATATATATATATATATATATATATGTATTCACTTTCATTGTGATTATTTGAGTTGTCTTTATATGAGTTGAACATGACTTATAGACGATGATTGGGATTGCACGAGTCAATCCGGATCATTCAAGCTGTTCACGATTTATTCGAGTTGATCGCAATTATTTGACATAATTGCGCCCATACGAGGAGTTGATTGTAATTATATGATTTGTTTGTAATTAAAAGACTTGGTCATTATCTATTAGAGGTGATCGCGATTATTTGAGTCGATCGCTTCCGTATGCGCCGTTCAAGATTACTTGAGTTGATCGTTATTGTTCGAGTTAGTCATGATTATGCGAGTCGATTGTGATTATATGAGTTACTCGTTATTATGCGAGATGTTCATGATTTTTCAAAGTGGTCATAACTACAAGAGTTGTTCGTGATCAATTGAGTTGATTATAGGAGTTGATTTGGATCGCATGTATTTATACGAGATGTTCACGATTATTCAATCTGATCACGAGTTGTTCATGATCATTCATGAATTTCTAATGACACACACACACACACACACACACACACACACTAAACACAGCGGCGTATCGTGTATTATGACACTCATTGTTAACACCTGACTAAATTCAAAAATTTCCTCTTTTATACATAAATAAATAAAAAATATTTTCAAATTTAAGTCACAGAGTTTCAGCACCATCTATTTTTACTCTCTCTCTCTCACACACACACACACACACACACACACACACACACACACACACACACACAAATAAATCAGACATGGCTATTTTAGAGACTGAGCTAAAATCCAAAAGCTCAGAGCCTGAGCATCCA
>JAAGKR010007643.1:0-35441 GCA_011419295.1 Clarias macrocephalus | reverse complement strand
TCTCTCTCTCTCTGTCGTAGTGTGTCTCTCTCTCTCTCTGTCGTAGTGTGTCTCTCTCTCTCTCTGTCGTAGTGTGTCTCTCTCTCTCTCTGTCGTAGTGTGTCTCTCTCTCTCTCTGTCGTAGTGTCTCTCTCTCTCTCTCTGTCGTAGTGTCTCTCTCTCTCTCTCTGTCGTAGTGTCTCTCTCTCTCTCTCTGTCGTAGTGTCTCTCTCTCTCTCTCTCTGTCGTAGTGTCTCTCTCTCTCTCTCTCTGTCGTAGTCTCTCTCTCTCTCTGTCGTAGTGTCTCTCTCTCTCTCTCTCTCTCTCTCTGTCGTAGTGTTTCTCTCTCTGTCTCTCTGTCTTTGTGTCTCTCTCTCTCTCTCTCTCTCTGTCTTGCTGTGGCTCTTTTTTGTGTTCTGTGTGTGTGTGTGTGCGCGCGTGCTGCTTTGCTCTGTGTCTGTCTGTGTGACTTCTGAGTCACATGTGTTCATTAACGTCCTCCTCTTCCTCTGTGTCAAAGGCCGGCAGGAACATGGCCACTAAAAAGCCGAAGGAGACCCTGAGGGTGAACATCTCCAGCTCTCTGGAGTCTGAGGAGATCAGCCTGGAGACCACGGTGCCCACGGAAGACATCTCGTCCTCGGACGAGAAGAGCGGCGCTCACCGGGTCACCAAGCAGGTGCTGGAGAGGAAGGAGCTCCTGCACAACCTGCAGCTCCTGAAGATCGAGCTGTCGCAGAAAAACCTCATCATCGACAACATGAAAGTGGAGCACCTGACCAAAGTGAGGGATCAGAACGATGCTGAAGGGATATCCTGCTCCAGGTGGAATTGGATATTGATAAATATGTCTGTGTGTGTGTGTTTGTGATGTAGATGGAGGAGTTGGAGGAACAGCTGAATGAAGCACTGCATCAGAAGCAGATCCTCGCCCTTCGCCTCGACAGCCAGCTCAGATTGCAGCAGGATGAGAACAGGTTAGCGCTCCATCACACACACACACACACACACACTCTCTATTTTTATTTTGATTATTTAATTCCAGACTAACTGTGATGAGGCGTCTCTCATAGGAAGCAGCAGGCTCTGATGAAACAGGAAATGAACTCCATCCTGGTGCGGCAGAAGCAGCTGGAGGACACCAACAGGCAGCTGCGCGAGCGAGCTGGGGACATCCGGCGCAGCCTGAGGGACGTCGAGCTGGGTGAGGAGAAGTACCTGGAGCTGCGAGATCTTCCCGAAGACAAGCTCTCCATCCCTGAATACGTAGCGGTGAGCACGCGCAATCATCTGTGACATAACACACAAAAGTGTTTGTGTGTGTGTGTGTGTGAATGATCACAGCCTTTTATTCACCGTGTATACAGGTGCGCTTCTACGAGGTGGTCACGCCGCTAAGAGCGCAGGTGACCGAGCTCCAGGTGAAGAAGAACGACCTGACGGATGACCTGGACGGCCATCGCAAGCAAATCAAATCCCTCATGGAGGTACCGGCGACCTTGAATCCTGAATCAGTTCAGAGGAAGTAACGCATCTGTCAATAGAAATGGAGGGAATTCAGTTGTCCAGAAAATATTTTTTTCTACCCAATTAATTTTTTAATTGTTTGCGTTTAAGGTGGTAAGATGCTGCAGTTCCTATATGATCCTACAGATGGCACTGTAAACTATTCATTCACACACTGGCAGGCAGCACAGCATCCTGGTAGTTTATATTTGGAATTAGGGGTCCGATCAGGGTTTCACAAAAATCAGAACGAGACATTATTTTTATTATTGTGTATTATTTTTAAGTGTTTTATTTATTAGTTGTGGCTGCGAAGCAAAGCATCACTTGTATTCTCTTGCAGACATTCATTTATTTATTGAATTTATTATATTAATTATTAGTTTTTTTGTTCTTCCATAGAAACTTTGGCGAGTAACTAGTCCCGGACTTTAAAGAAAATCTTAACATTGAGACCAACTAGCGCAGAGCAATAATTTTGTAGAAATATTAAATTCACCACATTTGAAGAGGCTTGCACGCTGTGTCAGAACATACCTCGCAAGAGGGTATAAGTCGTACCCCTGGGGTGCAAGAGGTGCCCAAATTTGCCTCATCGATATATAGTGGTGAAGCTACTCCCTACTGAAACAGGAAGTGCTCAAAGTTGCATTCCCTGCTATGGGAACTTTCATAGGACGCCAATCAGTCTCTCAGGGTCCTTGTGAAGCTGTTAAGCCACGCCCTAGCAACCACCTTGGAGCACCTTAGCAACCGATCCCATGGACCGTCATTATAAAAGGCCTGCGTTTTGCCCTGGCAAGCACCACTCACATTTCTTTTGCATTGTTTAGGAGGTTAAAGTCATCAGTGTCTCAGTGCTAGATTTCTTGTGGGCCATGCGGAAGGTCTGGATTCGATTCCCACCCAGTGCCCGAACCCCAGCCACTCCATAGAGGAGAAGAGTTGAATCAGTGAATGAATTTGTACTTTATTGACTGGATGAGAAATATTAGGAATCAGGAAAGGCATCTGGAGTAAAAACCTGTGCCAAGTTGTGTGGATCAGGTTGTCCTCCGAGGCGACCCCCTTGACGGGAGCAGATGAAAGACTAACAACATTGTTTACTTATTTACTATTTATAGCATTTGGAAAAATCCTTAATAGCTGTGCACAAATGCAATTAAGGTTTGAGAATCTTTTATATATTAAAAGGCAACATATTCTATTATTTTATTATTTCATGTAGATTATAAAGGAACTGAAACCAAGAAAAATAGCCTGTGCTCGATTAAAGAGAAGAAATGTTTAATTCCTTAACTAACATCAAGCGGCTCTCACACACACGCCGAAATGCTGATCAAGAATGCGACCTATTTTGAATTGTAGCAAAGTCTGGAAAAAAGTAAGTCTTAAAGATCGGATCGACTCCTAGGTTCCGTGATAATATCGAATCGGGTCGTCCCCGGCGATCCCCATTCCTACCCATCAGTGCTATCTGAATACCAGTCCGAGTCAAGAGTCAGCAGTCTGAGGAGCTCCTGAAGCTCTGGGTTTTTTCCACTGATTTGTTTGGTGTTGTTCTAGAGTTACGAGGAGGAGAGAAGAGCGCGCTCGGAGCTGGAGATCCGCTGCCAGAGACTGGCGCTGGACCTGACCGACACCAAGCAGCTCATCCAGGAGGGAGACTACAAACACCAGAACTACGACAAAGTGAAGCGGTGAGGATGTGAACCCCGATCGCACACATCATATCCTTAATTTTTTAGGTTTAATCTAGGATGTACATTTAAAAATTTTATTTTTTTTAATGGGGCAAAACTGGCGTAAATAAAGGCTCGTTCACATGGGTAGCTGAGACTTCATCTTCAAGAGATGGACATATCTGTGAACATTTTAAAGTAATTTCTCCATATAAGGCATTTTACTTTAAGAAATTGCTAGAACATAGAGTTTTGTTTTTTTGTTCTTGTTTTTCATGTCTGTGTGAGGGTGGTTATTTTGTTTCAGTTAGTAAGTTTAATTCTGCCTGATTCAACCCTCAATGATAAATTCCTATTAATTGTGCTGCTTTTGATGTCTATTTGCTACACACAATCTGTCCACTAGATGTCACTACAATCATGTCTTAAATGGTGCTCCATGAAATGAACCTTTCAGTGAAACTGTTGGTCGTGAAGCCTCAACACCTAAACGGGCCTTCGGCTCATCATCAGTCTGTGGTTCTTCTCCGTAATGTTCAACGAACACACAAGTCTATAGAACAAGGCACCTCAAGTCCAGTCCTGGAGGCCCAATTTGTGATTCACCAACATCGTGTGTGCGCAATCATAATGGGAGCAATGTCTAAATACTAAAACTACATGAATTAAATCCTGATGTCGGATCAAAACGTACGTTTCCTTTTAATAATTGTTGATATCAAGTCAGTTGATGCAGAATAGGACGCTCAAATTTTTATTATCTAATAAAACAAGTAAATCCAAATTAGTTTCCAAATGAATCTAGTTTTAATATCGAAAAACAAAAACTGACTCTTGTCATGAATATAGTCGTAGAAGCTGGCATGGCGTTTAAAGTTGTTGAGTTATTCCCACATCCCCCGTACAGTCCTGACCTTGCTCCGAGCCATTAAAGGAGTTCCTGGGAGGCCAGCGTGTCAGATGTGAAGCAGGCAGACAGTCCGGATATGGCGCTGACATACTGAGGAAGCTTTCTATCTCGCATTAACAAAATGAAAACATGGACAAACGCATGACATTTTCAGAAAAAAAAAAACTAATATAACAGCATGAATGCACTAAATAATCTATGATGAATGTCTTTGTAACACATTATCTGATTGGCTCAGAGAGCGGGACAACTATGAGACGGAGCTCAGAGAGCTGAGGAGAAAGCAGGAGATGACGGAGCTGACGCAAACCGCCCTGACCAAGGAGAGGAACGATCTCAGTAAAGAGGTAATAAACAGACACCAACACAGGAGAACCTTTATTTTTACATTAAAAAAATATATATTTTTGTAAGTATTTATTTTCGTGCAGGTGGCCACACTGCAGCAGTCTGTGACTCTGCTTCAGAAAGATAAAGACTATCTGAACAAGCAGAACATGGAGCTGAGCGTGCGCTGTGCTCACCAGGAGGATCGTCTGGAGAGGCTGCAGACACAGCTGGAGGACTGCAAGAAGGCCAGGGAGGAGGCGTACGACAAATACGTGGCTTCTAGGTCTTTACACAGACACACACACACATACACACTTATTTTAATATAAAAAAGAAAGAGAAACAGCCCAGCTACACATGTCCATCTGGATTTTTTATTTATTAAACGTATTAAATTTATTTAGCTCCATATTTAAACCAGATAGTTTTATTTTGCACCCCATTGGCTTCTTTCACTTTGATTCTGTTAAAAAACACACACACACACACTCAAAGTAATTAGGTCAGAATTTCGTATTTTGTTGTGAAAGCAGTGATCTGCCGCTCCACCAGGGATCACTACAAGACCGAGTACGAGAACAAGCTGCGAGACGAGCTGGAGCACATCCGACTGAAAACCAGCCAGGAGATCGAGAGCCTGCAGCGCACGTCCAAAGAGCTGTACGAGCGGGAGAACAGGTGAGGTTCTGTCCGAACACAAGCCCCGAGAGCACCGCGCACAGCCCTGCCATCATTCTTTCTTTCTTTCTTTCTTTCTTTCTTCTTCTCCCCCCCAGCCTCCCTTCCACTTTCCACTTTGACTCTTGACCTGTGGCTCCAGAATCGTACGTGGTGTTTATTTTTTCGCTCCGGGTGCACGTTTCTGTGCTCACTGTGCTTGTACACACCTTGATTCACGTTTTAATAAATACACTGTGTTGCATCAGGTGTTTAAAGCGTCTGGGGGGGGAGAGAGAGAGAGAGAGAGAGAGTGTGTGTGTGTGTGTGTGTGTGTGTGTGTGTGTGTGTGTGTGTGTGTGTGTGTGTGTGTGGAGCTGCTGCATTCCTCTTAGCATGTGGAGCTGCTGCGGATCTGCTTCTGTATCAGGAAAACAAATCATACCAAAGACTTACCAAACAGCTCTGCCCTTATGACTGGTGGTGACACTCGGGTTAAGTTTTTTTTTTTTTTTTTTCTTTTTTCTTTTCCCCTTTGATTTTCAATACTGTCCAAAACTTCTAGGAATAAAAGTCACGCCTATTGCTCTACCCACAATGCAGCTTGTAATGGCGCTACAAGGAATTGGTGCTAATAGCCTTAAAAGATCGGTGCCGCAGTGCTTTAGCCGTTTGTTCTGTCCAGCCGAGTCTCCTCATC
This sequence comes from Clarias macrocephalus, assembly GCA_011419295.1. Taxonomy (NCBI): domain Eukaryota; kingdom Metazoa; phylum Chordata; class Actinopteri; order Siluriformes; family Clariidae; genus Clarias; species Clarias macrocephalus. The sequence continues at coordinate 29,677 of JAAGKR010007643.1, read as the reverse complement.
TCTACGCCTTGCAACTGCTAAAGCTGTAACCCCATCGCGTTCGTCTGATAGCCGCGCTGCATTCTGGGCTTCCGAGACCATTCGTCTACGATGCCCTCTCCGCCTGTCTGTTACATTTAGGACATCACCCAGATGAGGACGGGTTCCTTGTTGAGTCCGGTTCCTCTCAAGGTTCCTTCCGATGGTCATCTCAGAACAAGGCCTGGTTGTCCTCTCCGTCTCACTCATCAGGGACAAATCTGATCATTCTGATTCGTACATATTTTCTCAGATATTTCGCACACATTTCAATCATTTTCTTCCGATTCTGTAAAGCTGCATTGCGACAATGACCATTGTTATTAGCAAAAGCGTTGTTTAAATAAAATTCAATTGAATTGGATAACGGCGAGTGAATGAAAAAGCTCGTTTGTCCAAATCTGTCAAAGATATTTGTAGATGTAGTAAAATAGATGATAACCTGTAACTTTGCTCGATGCATCATCGCACAAAGCGAAAAAGAAAAGAAATGCCAGATCCTCTAATTCAGAGAGAGGATTAAAAAAAAAAAATTATCAGCTATTTTAGCTGAATGTATGACAGTAAACACTTTGAAGTAATTTGAGAAGTTAAATGTCACCCCATTTAATATTTTCCTTTAAAAAAAAAAAAGAATTCTTTAAAGTTTGTTAAGATCAGATTTAAAGCTCTAAATGTCTAACATTTCATAATGTGGCTCCACTGGTTGTGCGGAAGCACAGCGAAACCGTGCTGCGCAATGCAAAACAGCAACATTAACTTAAAAAAAAAAAAAGAAACCTCTTGAAAGTTGATAATGCTTTTGGCAGGTTGTCCCTCCCTAGTAATTAGTCATTGTTGTCTGGTGACTTGACTAAGATTAGTGTGTAGGTTTTGGTATGTGCGAAGCCAGCATGGCTAAAAGGATGATTCTTATGCTCAGGACGAAGACTAGAAACCAATACTCTGGTTTTTATTTGATTAGAAAAGGTAATTTGTTGGTATTCACATGTTCATTGTTTACACATAAATAAATAAATCATTTTGTTTATTTATAAAAAAATTTTTTTAGAACAACATTTAAATCATATGATGGTACCGTCAGGTTCATAAGTATTTGACAGACAGAATTGTTTTGAAATTTAATTATTATTATTATTTTCTATTTTGTATTTCTGCCTATTTATCACCAGAAGGATTTAAAACGAACCAACCAATATGATTAAGGAAAAAAAGAACAATTAGCGGTTTAGTTATTGCAGGCGTTTTCACGATCTAAAGGAATGGAACAAACTGACTTAATTCTAAATACATTATTTATATTAAATAAAATATATATAAATATATATATATTTATTTATTTTTTTTAAATACTTTAAAGTCAGTAACTGGCTGAAGTTTTCCCCCTTAAGCTGCTTTGTCAGGACCTTTTGTTTTACTGCAGGCTCCAGTTGCTGTGGGTATTTTCGGCTCCCGCTTCATTCGGCCGTCTGACAATATACTGTTATTTTTGTTTGTTTGTTTGTTCGTTTATTTGTTTTTTTTTTGTTAGTTTTTTTTGCCTTCAGCAGCTCTTGGCTTGCTCTCGGTGCATGTTTTGGGTCACTGTCCATCTGATCTGTACTGTAAAGTGCCGTCCTATAATCGTTTTTGAACAGAAAGTAGAAATCTCAAGGCTTCAGCCATCATCCTGATACTTTCTATCAGCCGTCACATCAGCAATAAACACCAGTGACCCAGTTTCATCAGCAGTCATATAACACCCGTCTCATAACAATGCCTCCACCAGGTTTGATGATGATGCGGTATGCGTTGAAACGCGAGTCCTTCCTTTCCTCTGACCTCTTTTTTTTTTTTTTTTTTTTTCATCAGAGTAAACGTTTTATTATTTTGATATATTTCAGGGTAAACCCATCTGCGTTTACATTCAGGAATCGTCCCTGGATCGTAGACTCTGACAGTGACGCACCTGAGTGTTCGCGACTTGCGACGCAATTGTTCATAATCAACTAAAGAATTCTACGATCGTCCACTACAGTCGTCTCGGCAGTTCAATTTAAGATTTTTTAAAAATTAATTATTTAATAATTGTTGATTTGGCCACCCCTAAAGATTCTCTTTCTCTCTATGTCTGTTTTATTTTTTCAGTCTAATGATGTCGTCTTTCACTTGCGGTTTCACGCGTATTAAAAACACCCCTGTGAACGGCCACCATGTGCCACCAAGTCAACACTTTGAATCAACACCAGGCCTTTCATCTTCTTTTGTCATTAAATAACCAAGACACTGTATCAGGCAGTTGTCCAATTAGTTTTGAGAAAAATGAAGATAAATAAGTGAGCAGAATGCTTAAACAATGAACATTTTTTATGTTGCACTTTTCAATCACATCTCGATCACTTTTGTTGAATATCCCCTCGTGTGGTGTACATAATTTCTTAACTTGTTAAAAACTTCACTGAAGAGACCTCACCGGACATTTTGCTTTTTTTTTTTCCCCGGTACGTCTCTGAATTCTTTTTTTATTTACTGTATTTCCCCCCTCAGAAACCTCCGTGAGGCGCGGGACAACGCCGTCCTCGAGAAAGAGCGATCCACCGCAGCTGAAAGAGATACTCAGGCCAAATACCATCATCTCCTAGAGCAGTGAGTGTCCATGAATGTCATCATCACAAACTACAATCTTGATTTTTTTTTTTTTTGTTTTCATTTTTTTTTTTAATTCTCAGCACATATACTGTATAATGCAATGTTTGTAATTACTTGAGCATTTTAGTTTCAGGGCTTGCGAAAGCATTCTTTAAAAAGAAGATCCAGGTTAAAAAAATAAATAAATAAATAAATAAATGCTTCCTCTGCTTTAGAATGAATGTGGGTTATCGGTGTTGACACGATAATTCTGTTCTTCTTGTTGTTTTTACGAGCGCACAGTTTATTCAGCTGCCCCGTTTTAAGCCTCACGCCTAAAACACACAGCACGTTAATCCCAGTGTTGATTTAATAGCATTCCTTTTGCTACCATGTCTCAGGTGAGACAAATCAAAACTGGACAGAGTTGCTTAACGTACTTCACCCAGAACCATGTAAGGTGTTTATTTTAATGTTTTTTAAAAAAAAAATGTATTTCCGGAAACGAACGTGCGGGTTGTCACATGTCATCCGTTTCACGAATCGGACAAAAGAGTTTGCGTGCCGTCTATATGGATCTGAATCGATTTGTGAGTCATTGTTCTGTGCCTGAACATGATATAGTTTTGGGAGAAGGAGGGAGGCTGGTACATTACTCAGCTCACCTAGGTTTGGTGACTCCTCAGTCCAGTCCAACAAGCTTTAGGGGTTAAACAGTCACTAACCAAACTGCCCCGAGTCAGGGCAGCGCTGGCTGCGTAGGTGCGCCCGGATTAAATGTATCCAGCTGAAATGCTTCAGTTGACACCCAAAGCTGTTAGTTTAAATAATGAGTTGAAAAAAAATTTAGATAGATAGATAAATATGTGTACAGTGGACACCTGAAATTTGCCGGGGTTATGTTCCTAGACTGAGCGCAGATGGTCTAAAAAATGCTTATTTTTGTAGTTTAAACCCTAAATATGCTCCCAAAACACTTTTAATTTCATTTCAAACTCATCTTAATAGATCACCCTTAAAAAAAACAATGTAAAGGTAATCCTGTGTACTGTACAGTCTTGTACTGCTGTGTCTCTATGACGCAGTGCTAGAATGTAAAATACAGCTGTATACGTACTGTAATTCATGCAAGCGTGTTTTCTTTGGTATGCGCCATCGTTTTCTTTGGTATAAGTACTGTAATGTAAATACGGTAATAATAATTCACCATCATAAGCCGCAGGTTTTCCCCCCTCTACGGTTGCTTTGTGTTCTCTCTACAGGACTAAAAACTTTATACAGTGTTATATTTTATTAAGAAATTTAGCTGAATTTGTGTTAATATTTGTTACGAAAGGAGTAAGTTCTATTCGTAAAAGTTTAGTGTTGAAACCCATGAGAAGTTCTGTATCGTCACGAAAAAAGGCCTAAACAAAAGGATGTTTGTGGTTTTCGCAAAATTGCAAGGGTTTCCACAAACAATTATTAGTTACGTTCTAAGGAAAGATCTGCAAACTGTGGTCCGAGGCTCTGAACTCTGAACCGCGACGTCACGGGGGTCGACTGTATGGACAAAAGTATTTGGTTAAATAGTTAAATGGTTAATTATTGAATTCAGGTGTTTCAATCAATCAGGGCCCTTATCCCCAGTGAAGGGGAATCTTAATGCTTCTGCATACCAAGACATCTGGGACAATGCTATGCCTCCAACTTTGTGGCAACAGTTTGGGGAAGGCCCTTTTCAGTTCCAACATGACTGCGCCTCAGTGCACAAAGCAAGCACTATAAAGACGAAGAACTTGACCGGCCCTAACACAGAGCCCTGACCTCAACCCCATCGAGCACCTTTGGGATGATCGCGAGCCAGGTCTTCTCGTCCAACATCAGTGCCTGAGCTCATAAATGCTCTATAGAACGAATAGGCACGAATTCCCACAGAAACACTCCGAAATCTTGTAGACAGCTTTCTGGAATATATGCAAAAGACTCCATGTTGAAGTCTACTGTATGTATTGAGATAGAATGCCATTGCAGGTTTAAAACCAAATACTTTTGTCTATATACTTTGTAGGTTGTATGTATATAGTGCAAAAGTCCTGGGCACCATATTATCTGTAATACAAATTTTGTTAAATATGTTTATCATGACTGCACGCTCAGTAAAGCCTAACATCTGTTACTGTGTATATTTGTATAACTACACAAATCTGTATCTAGCACTACTGATTATTTTCATGCGAAGTTTTTGAGTTTTTGCACCAAATATTGACTTTTTATTTTATTATACTGTAGTGCTCATTATATACATTTCTTTTATGTAAAAATGTTTTCAAGAGCATCTTTTCTTATGGCATGTTTTTTTTTTGTTTTGTTTTGTTTTGTATCCTTCCAAGACGTTTGAACAGATAGAAACAGATAGTAGGTTTTACTGAGCATGCTGGAGAATGAGTTCTTCTAACTGGTATTCATTTTTAAGGTACGTTTGGAACTATTGAACTGTTTGATACAGAATAATACAGACATAATGATTATATAACAAAATGTGTACTTACGATAATATTCTGCCAAAAACTTTGGCATATACAATATATGAAAAATATAAATTTGTTACGGGTTAAAAAAAAAAAGCAAAAAAAATGTGTGATGTCACTTTGGCTGAATTCCTGCATAGATTGAGTTAAATAAGGAGACGGTGTTATAATCATCTAAAACATTGCTAAGTGAATGTGCTTTCACTCATCACTGTTTGATCATGTCAAGTTTTGCAAAATAGACATATGAAGTTTGTAATCGGAAATCTGTCAAAAGTTATGGCCACAAGGTAGAAAACTGCCTTCTACAACTTCACACACCTCTAGTTCGGGAAAGTGAATTCTTCGCCAGGTTTCTACAGATATAGTGTAATCCTACAGTACACAGAGACCCCCACACACCAAAACCGGTCAATCCTTGAACAGTGGAAGTCTTGACATATCCACAATTTAAAGTGTTTTCTCTCGCTATATGATTGGAGTAGAGCCACATCTGTTGCTCAGTCCCATGTGAACATGTGTGGTGATGAAGTGTTCAAGGGTTTGTATATAAATTTCAACATGGTATGTTAAATAAATATGCAAGGTATAGATGGAAGACTTTTTTGCTCCATGTTAAAAACATTAGTTTAATGATTCCACCACGTGAAAAACTACGTTAATACTAAAGCTACACTGATTTTAGTAGTGTTCATTTGGAAATATAATATCCATATTGGCTACATTCACATGGCCATTTTTTTTTCCAATCCAGTCGAAATCATTCTGATTAGATGTTCTAACTTAACTTAGTTTAAATGGCTGATCTGATCTAAGTAAATAGTTGATGTGTGTAAAGTGGTCCAGCCTACCATGAGGCTTTTAATCTGCCTGAAATATTACAGACTAAGAAGTCCTTTTTTTTTCCTACCCCAACTAAAAGGTTACCTTTGTTTCCCATCTTTTTTCATAAACCCTCCTTTGGCATTATGTTTGGTTCCATGAATTCAGTCTCATCTGCGATTGGTCAGACAATTTCTGACATGTGAACTGGTGAGCCAATCAGTGCCCCTTCCTCAACCAGAGATGGATTGGATGAAGGTGGATGACAGGTGGGACAGATGTTTACACAAGGTTTGCCAAACAGGAAAGGAAACAGAATTTTCCTTCTGGAAACTCATCACACCATCTACTGTTAAACCATCAAGAGGTGATTAATTTGCAGTGTTGCCAGGTCTCTCAAACTCTACGACCCCAACCAGATATTAAAGACCACATTAAAAAAAAAAAAAAAAACTAGTCCAAAAAAATTGGGGTGTTGAAAATCATTTCTGATCAAGACTCCATATTCACTCCATATTCCACTTCTTGCATCTTCCAAACTAAAATGGTTCTGCAGATCATTGCGCATTGTTTGCCATAGCCATGTTTGTGGATATTGTTCCAGTTTAATTCCAGTTATTTGCTTTAATACTTAAAGATCACGTTGTCTGCAGACTATTTTTAAACCTGAAACTTATTTCAATTCTAGCATCCTTCTTTTGGCCCTTGTGGAAATTAAGTGGATGTCTAGCAAGGTCTAGGAACCTGTGTAACCTGGGACTTTTTGTGCAAGTAAACAGTTACAGTAAACTCCTAACAACCTTCCAACATGTCACCTCTTTGCAGACATTCCCTTTCTCTTCCAATTTTCACTTCCCAGGAGGACTGTTTAGCACGAAACAATGACGGCACATTTTGTTCTGAATGAGCATCGCATATGCTGTGGAAGCAGGCTGTAAGCACGCCAAGTTTTGCCTTTGAGGCAACAACGGAAAAAAAATTCATAATTATTTTGTTCCTCACACGCCCATGTCTTTGTACTAGATGGAAGAAGCCGGTAAAGAAAGTTCTTCAAATGCACTTGACATAAAACACCACCATGGACTTGAAATGAATCGATTTCAGTTCAGTAGTAGAGATTCAGTTTTAATTCAGGTTAGTAAACAAAAATACGACATCAAGCATTTAGGAATCACAGCTGGGTTTTTAAACAGTCCCTCTATTTTCCCAGGTGCCAAAATAACAGAATAGTTAACCGATAAACAGTTTGATGGCCAGTCGTGGCCTGTTTCTTTGTCATGAAATAACTAGGAGATAAAAGGTCTGGTGTTGATTCCAAGTGTTGAATTTGCATTTGGTAGCAGTTCATGGGAAATTTTAATGTGTGTAGCAAAAAGGTGTGAAGTGAAGGACTCCATCATCAAACTGAAAATAAACAACCAGAGCTGCCACAGAGATAACCGAAGCGGGCAAATCAACAATGTGGTGCATTATTAAAATGAAGGAATGCACTGGGAAGCCCAGCAGCACCAAAAGACTTAAACATGTCATGAATACTCCAGAGAAGGTTGGGACGACATTGTCTGCAATCAAGGAATGCCTCCATAAAGGTAAACAGAAGATTTTACCTCAAAATGCAAACCACTCAAGAACAGAACCGTCTGGGCCCCTGAGTGGCACGAGTGCTTGCCCCATCATCCGGAGAGCGTTAGGTCCCGGGTGATGATGTAGCCTCTCGCGGCCTGGGGCCTTGAGAGAGCTGATTGGCAGAGTTCTCTCAGGGTGGTGAGATGGGAGGCAGTAAGCGCTCTCCCATCAGTCATGGCTCTACAGTCAATCACGGGCATCTGTGAGCTCATGCTAGCGGAAGGAGCCGATAACGCCATCCTCCGAGAGTGTTATGCCGCCCCCAGCGCCCTGGTGTGCGAGCAAGCAGTTCGAGAAAAATGCGGTCAGCTAGCGTCACATGGTTCGGAATCTATTTGGGAACTCCCAAAGATGGATAACGACCCAAAAAAATACCATGAAAGCACCCCAAGAGCTTCAAAAAAAAAGGAAGGTTCTTAAAAAGTTAAGCCAGTCATCTAACCTCATTCTAGTTCAACTCCTTTACTATGACTTGTGACAATGGAGGGAATTTATGTAAAAAAGAAGCTTGATTCCTAATGGTGCGTTCACACCGAACGCGGCGAGAGCGTCAAAGCGGCCGGAAGTCATTCAGTTTCAATGTGAGACGGCGGCGAAGGGAGTTGAAATCAGTTGAACTTTAGGGTAATGAGCTTTGACGCGGTTGAGCGGCAACCAATTAAAAGGGAGGTCCTCCGCTTGAGAGGATTCCGAGGAAAGCAGTTCTGTAACTTTTGTTCCGGCTACATTAGTTCCTAAGCAAAATGGAGGAGAGGTTGATTATTGCGGCAGCGGGTGTTTATTAATTATTAATGTTATTTTAATTAAAGACAAAGTCTAGTAAGTGATTCTAATGTTATAAGAAGAAGAAATATTATATAATAAAATATCTATCTATATTAAATTAGACTAGCAATTCATAATGAACAGAAGCCACACTATACGAATGGCTTATAATTTGTTAATTTCTACAATACAGTTCTCTCTATAAATCAATTTTTTGTTTTCTTCCACATTTTGGTCAGTCTCCACAAGATCAACAAGCTTGATTGCTTTGCGGCCACTTTAAATACAAGAAAGGCATTCGGTCTACGTCAGAGGGGCCAACAGCGGCGACTGGCGTCGGCGGCAGGGCGGCGACAGCGAAATTTGATGCTCTTGCCGCGTTCGGTGTGAACGCAGGGTAAATGGTTAAATGCAGTTAAACTTCTAAAATTAAAACTGAAAGTAAATTTCAGTCATATCTTAACTTGTGGTGGTGTATCAAGGGGGAAAAAAGCGCACAATTGTCACTGGGCACATTTGTATGCATCTTAATTGTATACTGTACAAATCTGGACTGTATGTCCAACTTAAATAATTAGCTAAATTTGTATATAATTCTTTAAAATGAAAGCTGTCAAGACACTTTCCTGCACTGATTCTATGGTGCCTAATGGTTCCTAATGTGAGGTATATTTTTATGGTATAATCAGGGTTTGGTTATTATAGGTCTCAAATTTTGCCACAGGACTTGAGGATACATTAAATACACTGATCGGTTTTAATATTAAAACCACTTGCTTAATCTTGTGTAGGTTCCCCATGTCCCTTGGTCCGCACTATAGTTCCATTAGATGGTATGCCTCAGAGTAACATCCACATGAATCCCGGCCCCCAAGGTTTCCCAGCAGAACATTACCCAAAGCATGATGTGATTGCTGATAGAAGTAGCAGGATGATTCCCAATGTTCATATTACCTTCTCTTTCTTCCTATAATGCATCTTCGTGCCACCTCTTGTCCAGGTAAGTGCAATGCACAGTTGCAGTTCTTATGCTCACATGCTGATTTAAAGTTTTTTTGTGGTGTTTATTAATCAGCATGGGCACTCTGGATGGCACGGTGGCTTAATTGGGAGCACTGTCGCTTTGCACCTCTTTGAGATGGGTTTGATCTCCATCTCACCTCAGGTCTGTGTGCATGGAGTTGGCATGTTCACCCCATGCTTGGTGGATTTCCTCCCGGTACTTCAGTTTCCTCCCACAGTCCAAAGACTTGCAGATTAGGCTACTGCACGTGTTAATGTTGACTGGATGACCTACCATGGTCGTAAAATGGGAATAAATACAATAGTCACCACTGACCACCATTGGCCTCCACAGTACCTAGTTGGTAGTTTTTAATCAATTTGTGAACCAGACCAGACATGATAGCTTTCACTCCTGACATACATCCATGATTGGACCTTGGGTAATGATGCCCCTGTCCAATAACCGGTTCACCACTTGTTAGCTTCTAACCACTGCATACAGCGAACATCCCACAAGACCTGCCGTTGTTTGGAGATGCTCCGAACCATCCGTCTAGACATTACGGTTTATCCTATGTCAAAGTCCCTCTCGCTTGAACGCCTAATATATTCCACTTCTTTACAGCTGTTATTTTAATAAATGAATGTTATTAGCTTCACCTGTCAGTGGTTTTTAATATATCGGTGTACATACCGTTCCCTTAACACGCTTACTTACATTATTTTGTCGTCTGGTGAGGTACGAAACCAAAATGTCAAGCGAGAAAGACCTGTCTTTTGGACATGAATACCTATAATTATCTTTGACAGCGGCGTTCTTAAAAGGACAGACAGACACACACCGACACTTCTCATGTTTTCTCAGGCTTTGTAGGTTGAGCTTGTCACCAACATTTGGCACAACATTATTTATCATGTCACCATTTTTTTGTTGTTTTTTTTTTTTTTTTTTTTTTCTTTACTCCACCATAGCTTGGGGTTATTTGTCTAAAGCCTGTACACCCAACTGATGCACAGAACACAACCCTTTCTTTTGTTACCATGTAAGCCTACTTTTATGTTTTTATTTTATTTTAGTTTTATTAAAATACTGATATAGGCAGATGTACAGTATATTTACTCTATATTGATTTGCCAGTTTGTCCATCAGCTCAATGCATATGGAGAACCAGTGTAGATAACTATGTAGACAATTTTGTATTTAGATACAAATAAAGATCTTTTTACCTGTATTTGTAGCTTGCTCTCAACATATTAACATATAAACAGATTATAGTTTCATTTTACCTAATAACCTTTATCCCACTTTGTACCTCTGTAGAAAGTGGATGACGGTTTGACTTTCTACTGTATTTGTATGGATTTTCATCTATTAGTGAGTCATTGTTCTGTGTCTGAACTTGATCGAGTTTTGAAAGGAGGAGGAGGGTGGATGGTGAGTTGCTCTGGTTATGCACATTTGCCGCCTTCACTGGCCAGTTCTGCATGCTTCAACGATTTATAAGGCAGAAACTGAACCAAGCTGAGTCAGTAGGTGCGTCTGTGTTAAGCCGATGTCCTAACAACTTAAGGAAGTGCAACAGTTATGCCCTGTCACACACAAGCATTAACCGTTTGTCTTAATGTAATGTCTTGAATAGCAGTGATATGAAGGAACGGTACTATAGACTTAGCTTTTTAAGTGAAAGTGAACACTTCTTCACCAGAATTTTTCACCAGATGTTGAATGAACATCTACTTTTCGCTGTTTTGGTGTTTCCTATGAGATGGCGTGTAGTAACTAAAACTCGCAAAAACCTCAAAAAACCCTAAATACTGTACTAAACATTAGGCATAAGTTTATATAAATTCTAGAATGATGATAACCTTAAGGGGCAAAAGAAAACTTATTTATTTCACAAGGCATGATTAGGGAACATTTGAAAACCAGCCTCATCTAGATAATTCTCAGTGGGGAATATCTTTTGGAAATCTGGTGCTTCATTCATCTTGTACATTTACAGACATTGGCAGAATCCATAGTAAGTTGCAGTGAAGCTATACTTTAGCTAGCATTATGATTTCTACCAATCTAGTGGATGCTTGATCATGACATCATACATGACATAATCCCTGCCTTTAAACTTGCTGTTTCTTGTTTCTAACGTCACAAAAAGGTTTTACTTTTTTTTTTGTAAATAATGTCTTAGTCTTGCATTATGAGATTAATTAGTTGAACAAGGAAGTTTACATGATCAGTGGATCTTGCAGGAAATCGGTGACATGCAAGCTTTATAAATTGCTATGGTTTTAATGGTATTACAAAACGCTCAGAAAAAGCATCACAGGTAAGATGAGCGCACACAGTGTTCTAAATAATTTTGATTTATCATTTCCTTGTTTGACAGCTTAAACTTTCCACCGTTTTATTTGCACTGTTTTGTTTTTCTTTTTTTTTTCTTTTATTCATTTGGCAGCAGGTGTAAGTGATGTAAATGGATACATCTTTCAACACTTAATCCTATAGGCTTTTACCATTTTGTCATTTCCGGTAGGGGGAGTGTGCGCACACTTGTTCACCCCCTCATCCTCACACATTGGTTCCTTCCTCCCCCTCCTCTTCTTTAGCAATGTCGAGCCCTTATTTGCCCATGTCACAGGCTCGCAGTGTGTCACTGCACTCCAGACGCATGTCTGACATTCCAGTGGCTCCTCGGTGCACAGTTGTTGGGCATAGCTCACGTTTTTCTGGCCCTGGGGAACGGATCGCTCGAATTCACCCAGGAGTTGGGAGGAGGGGGGCCGGGACAAGTGACACATGCTTCTTCCCCGCTGTTGCCCTCAACCCCATAAATGCCTCAGGGCTCCCTTTGCGGGCGACTGGTCGTGCCACTCTTGCTTTGTTTTGACAAGGGAAATGAGGGGAAAAGTGAAATGTAGGTTGCATTGTGTCAAGTTGTGTAATGGCCACTCTGACTCATTGTTTTGAAACGTGGGAAAAGTTTAAAAGACAGACGGACCAAAATTTCAATCCCTGACTGAATGGTGAGAAAATTCTCAGCCTGTCTTTGTCTTCACTTTGGCAGAACGGTCAAAATATCTTGTTGGGATTTATACAAATTAGACTAGCGCAAGGAATACTCGCTGGACATTTTAATAGGAACACAGGAGCATTTCATTCACCCCCAGTTCATTCAAATCAGACTGTCATGTTCCTGCAGCAGTGCAATTTATAAAAGCTTAGATTCTTGAGCTTGATATGGTCTTTAGATGTTGTAGGCAGGGTTCCTTGTGTGGCGTGTTCTGAGATGCATTTCTGCTCAGCACGATTGTATAAGTGCTTATTTAAGTTGCCGTAAGCCTTTCTTTCAGCTCAAATCACTTTGGGCATTCTCCTCTGATCTTTCTCGTCAACACACACTCGCTGGATTCATTTTTCCCAGGAGGTCTGCAGTTTCTGAAATACTTAAAATCAGCCTGTCTGAGTCCACCGACCATACCAAGTCACAGCGATCATTCTTTTTTGTTTGTTTGTTTTTGTTTGCATGAATTTATGCATCCAATATGATTGGCTGACTGGATAATTGCGTTAGTGATCTCAGTTCATAAATCGCCTCATATTCATTACATGATGCAGTTTATTTTAAGCTGAGGGGGGGGGGGGGGGGGGGTGGGGGAGGATTCCTGTAGCATTTTTTTGTGTGATTGTTTTGGACTGTATCTATAGCAGAGTGCATCTAGGGTTAGATAAGGACAGGATGGTATTCAGTAAACAAAGCTACGATCAGATATGTGCTGAACTTAAATCAGATGATAACTGTGACGGCATTTTCTAGATTGTGCAATCAAATAACTGTGCTCATTGGTGACCTTAGTTAAGGTCAGATTTTGCTTTCGTTAACTTGAACGCAGTGAAACAAGTCTTGCATAATGAGGAATGAAACGTTGCATTTATGAATCAGGTGATTATCTAGTAGTCACAGCTCTTGTGCATGCCCCCTTTTGCAAAAGATGTTAGGATCACATGACCGATCGTGAATCCAGTATATAACATTTCTGTTCCACGTACATGTATACAGCTTGTTACGGTTAAACAAAACTCTTTATCGAAATACGTATCACGTACTTGGTTATAGTATGATGTCCATGTAGGTTTCAGTTGCTAACAACATTGACTAGGAAAACTCACCTGAGATAACATTTTAAACTATGAATGATAACATTCGTTATCCATAAAAGCAAGACATTCTAAAGGCCTTTAGCTAAATTTAGGACAATCTAAAGTGTTTTCATGCGATAGCATCTCCTCGTGCCATCTCGGGTGCAGAGTGGAAAGTTTTTTTTTTCCAGGCTGCAACAGGTAGAGCTGCATTCTGTATATTGTTCAGAATGAACGCTGTGCTCCTAACTAAATATTTGTGCGTGTCTGTGTGTGTACATGTCAGTTGCCACACTTGTAGTAATTACGGGCACCTGGTAATTACAGATTACTCTCGAATTCTAATCCTTAAAGTATTGTGTGTGTGTGTATAAATTGAAGTAATGGATCAGAGAAAAGTTGTTTAAAACGATGATTTGAAGGTGTGAGCTAATTGCTTTAGAGTGGTTATTCTTTAAAGTAACGTATACATATATAGGTTATGTATACACAGACTTAGGATTCTACGTGACCTTAAGAATGAATGGCAAGGCAGAATCGTGGTAAATTGGTATAACGACTAGCAGTGCAGATGTTTTTGTGGTTTAGTTTGTCGCCGCTAATCACCTTATGTTTTTGGCAAGGCACTCAGACCATTAGTAAATATTTAGTATGTTTCAGTTTCCTCAGTAAGCCTGCTGATAACCCTGTTTGCCATATCACAGGTTATGGACATCCCATCTCTGGCGTCTTCTTGTTCTCCCCATGCTTGATGGGTTTCCTGCAGGTATTCCGGTTTCCTCTACAACATTGAGAGATGTGCAGATTTGGCCTTTCCAAATTCCTCATAGTGTTTGTGTGTGTGCGCGCTTGTGTGCCCTGCAATGGATCAGCAATCTGTCCAGGGTGTACCCCTTCTCTTCCATGTACCCCTTTCATGTGCCCCAAAGCCCCTGGATATCCTCAAGGCTTCGCGTGACCCTGTATAGGATAAGCGGTATAGAAAATGTGCAAGCCTGTTTTTTAAGAAAAGCCTGACTTTAAGAAACTTTCATGCATTCTTTGAAAAGAAACTATGAATAGATGAAGCAGTTGTTCTTTCTTGTTGTCAAACGACATTTTCTCTGCCAAAAGAGGCAGAAACTCATCTGGCAAATTAGAACTTTCCCTCACCTTAGCCATCCCTATTGTCTCTGCTGCTTACGCTCTCTAAAAATAAGTTGTAAACACGGATTTCCAAAAACGTCTTGTCTTTCATTCCGCTCTCATTCTTTCATGCTCTGAAAAGGCGTCCGCATAGAAAGTCAATCAGATTGCAACTCCAGGTTCTGAAGCTTGAGGGCAGAAACATGCACAAAAGATACCAAGAGACCAAAACTGAAAAACAAAACAATGCAGATCACTCTTTCAGCAACTGCCCGCACTCTTGGGGTAACTCTCTACAATCAACTGTCATTTTCCCCACACATTGCTAACATTACTCGATCTTGTCAAGTTCTTCTTTACAGCATCAGAAGACTTCACTCATTTCTTTCCACACAGGCTACTACTCAGGTGATTGTTCAGTCCCTTTTCATTTCAAGGCTGGACTACTGAAACTTGCTCCCGCCAGGTCTGCCTCCATCCACCATTTCGTCCTCTGCAGCTTCTCCAGAATGCAGCTGGACGTCTCGTCTTCAACCTTCCAAAGTTCCCCCACTTGTCCGTTTCCCGCGCTGCCTTGCTGTAGCTGCCCGCATCAAGTTCAAAATCCTGATGCTCGTCTACAAACCTAAAATCAGCCCAGCACCCACTTACATCTCAGCTCTAATCACACCCCGCGCTGCACCACTTTCCCTCCGAGGATCCAGAACTGCTCGACTAGTCCCACCATCTCCCAGAGATAAAAGAAGATGTGCATCTAGACTGTTTTCTGTTCTGGTGGTGGAATGAACTTCCTCTCATTGTCCATACAGCTGAGTCTCTGGTAGTCTTTAAACGATCACTTAAGACATGTATCATTAATTCCCCCACAAAAAAAACTTCCCAACAGCGTTTGACTGATGGAGCTTAGTTAGTAACCTAGTAACCCAGTGTAAGGATCTATCCAATGATGGAAACTTAAGCACTTGATAAAAGCGCCTGCCACATGCCTAAATGTCAACGTAGACCAAGACGACTTTCAAATAACCTGATGGTGCCCGATTGTGTTCAGAAAGCCTACAACAAAATGAGATCTTCACTAATTCTGAATGCACAGCCTATGATTTTTATCCCTGATTTGCCAGCCTTTAACCAATTTTCGATACGCCTCCTGTGGCGATGGATCATGTTTTTCAGTCTGCAAGTGCTAGAGATGATAGCTCGTCCCCTGTCACACGCAGCAGTACCCCGAACCCAGACCATCATTCATCTGTTCGCGTTTGAGATCAACACGTCAGTGAAACTCTATGTCCGAATGCTTGTGGAACTTGCAACCTAAACACATGCATGACATGTTTCAGGGTGACACTCCTTCCTCCACAAATCTCGCAATTTTTTCCGAGAACCGCCACCACAGTCAGTTGGTTTTGACAAAGTCACACGACGGTCAACTTTTGTGTATGCTTGAGAAAGATTGACTCGGGGATAAGCCGTCCTTCGCCTCGGATCTCCAGCTGAAAGGCGCTGTAGTGCACGAGCCGGGTCTGCCGTCACTCATGTAGCGCCCACACCCGTACGTTAACCAAACAACAGATTGCGAGTGTCACTGCGTGTCATCAGTATAGTAGTTCTGAGAATGGGGGGAAAGTCATTCAAGCTCGAGAGAGTTTTGTGACCAGCATGAGCTGGGAAAGAAAAACGATGGGGATTTGTTTGTTTGTGTACATGTTGCCTCGATACCGCGTTAATAAGGCGATAAGGATGATTATGCCATTATCGTGGTATCCGTCTCAAACAACAACATTCAGCCAAAAAACTCAAATGAAATTTTTATCATATCCTGCCAAGTTTAAGCGGTTGAGCGAACATGCCAGGATTTGTCGAAATGTGTATTAAAAAAAAATAAAAACATTATTGTCGTGCCGTCAATAGTGCGCCAGTGTGCTCAGGTGTTCTGTGTGGGCGAGTGTGAGAGGGAGGAAGAAAATGCAAATGACCAACTCAAAAGATTGCGAGCCTATGCTCATGCACCGCCTGCGCTAACAAGTTACGGTATTTGCATATAACCTGTATAGTTACTCTTAGTAACTCGGTCAAAACCACTTCCTCATAGTTGTTTTTGAAGTCCTCAGTCGTGTCTTCGATGCAAATTGGGCTTCCACATACCAAGTGCGTTTGTCTTTGTTACGCCGCTTGCGCCTAAGCGTTCCCAGGCACCACGCTGGAACGGGTGTCTGGGCGTGTGCCGTAGTGAGGGAATGAAAACATAAATGACACCTTCAAAGAAGTGTAAAGCGATCTCCTTGTGCGTGCATTCGTGTGTGTGTGCGCATATGTGTATTATTGTCACGAATAACCCCGATTTGAAATGCGCATGTTTGTGTTTGCACAAGGTTCAGGCAGCTCCAGCTGAGCTCGGACAGCCGTGCCTCGGAGCTGCAGAACCAGATGAAGCTGAAGGCTTTCGAAGCCGAACGCGCTCAGATGGTGCAGGAGGAAACGGCCGGGAACCTCAGCCTGTGCCAGATAGAGTGCGAGAAACACCAGAGGAAACTGGAGGCAGGTGTCCCTTCATCACCTTACGCTGCCTTATCATCAGATTGCCTTTTGTCTATTGTTTTTTTTTTCTCAACTTTAAATAAAAAAAGTGTTTTGTCTGTTTTTTTTGTTTGTTTTTTAAGACTTGTACAATGCAAGCCGAGACCAAAAAAAAAAAAAAAAAAAAAACCTCGTCCTTATTGTACAATAGAATGTAGAGCAAATAAAACCTCAGCAAACATCACGTGACCCTCCATCACCTAATTCTAAGAGCTTAAATGCTAATTCTGCTTTTGACTCACAGATGACAGAAATTGAAATTACGTCATTTTTTGCCCTCTTGAACTACAAAGCGAAAAACACATGGATGTTGCCTGCGTGTTTGACTTTTTAGGAACAATACAATGATATTGATCTCCTCAGACATTGCTCTGTAGAAAAAGCCAATTGCACTAAAACAAGTGCAAGTATATTTAAAGCTAAGAGTTCGTGTGCATCTCATGTTTAATTGATGTCGCTTCCTGTGAAGATTTTCAGTCATCTGGAAGTTGAGTCATATCAATTGAACTGCTCTCAGATTCCTGTATGAAGGACTGAAGCCATCTAGTTCCTGAGTAGGAATTCTGACTCGATCCAAGTCAGAGATCGTTAATTATGGAGGCATAATCTTTAATCGATCTAAGCATAAAAAGCTAAATGCGTCCATCGCCGTCTCTCTCACTCAGGTTTTAACCAAGGAGTTCTACGCGCTGCAAGCATCATCGGAGAAGCGCATCACGGAGCTACAATCCCAGAATGCCGAGCTGCAGGTGAGGCTGGAGAGCTACGAGAAGCTGGAGAAGGAGCTGGATGACATCACCATGCAGGCGGCAGAAAGTGAGACAACTTTACCAACTGATCCAGGATCAGATTTCAGATTTCTGTTCTTTAGGTTTAAACGAAACATCTTTGAAATGTAGGTTCGAGGCCTCGAACTCTATTCTCTCTACACTGAGGGAGGAAGAGATGCAGCAGCGCTTTTTTTTTTCCCCCTTCTTTTTCTATTAATCCTGTCAACCCATCGACCGCTAATTCACCTGGTGTTCGGGGTGTTTTCCTTCAAGCACGATGTACACACTTCGTCATAACCGCGTCTGAGAAAGCCCCAAGCTTTCTGCGTTTTCAGAACAGTAGAAAGTTCTTAGCTGTCTATTAAACGTGGAATGAGCGATTAAACAGCCCAGCTTGAGGGTGCGAGGGGAAAAAAACAAAACAAAAAAAAAAAACAGACCGTTTTTGTTCTTGCATATTACAAATAAAAATTGTCGCTGTCGTCACTTTAGAGGAAGTTTCTACAAATTCACATCGTATAAAGGGAAGCATTTATGATTTATTCAGAAAGCGAATAATGAGAGTCTATGCAGAAAACGTGCATGAGTCATTTCAGACTTGTTCCGCTTAGGATTTAAATCTGAATGGCCAGCCTAATTTTAACAATGTAGATAGCAGTTACAGATTAATCTCTGCTCCGATCTCGCTGATTAGAAAGAGAGAAGAGATGAAAACTTACGTTAAAACTTTGTTAATACTTGGTTGTATTTTAATGGCCAATTAGCAAGGTTCACGGGAATATACGGAATACTGTGTAATACATGTACAGTTCATGGAAATAAGTTAGAATACCGGGTGCCAATTCATCACAGGGCACACACACACACACACTACGGGCTAACACCAGTTAGCCTAATCTGCATGTCTTCGGACTGTGTGAGGAAACCAGAGTACCCAGAGGAAACCCACCAAGCACGAGGAGAACATGCAAACTCCATGCACACAGAGACGGGAATCGAACCCGGACCCTGGAGGTGCGAGGCGACAGTGCTAACTATTACACTACATTAAATGTGGCTACATCCATATTTTAAAAACATAAAAATATTTCCAGAGATCAATAATAATAAAAGATGTACTATACAGAAATTCTGAACAATTATGCTCATATGTGCACTCGATAGTTGGTCAGGCCTCATTTATATCAGATTCCTGCATGATTGCGCCACGGCATGGAGGCCCTGTGGCACTACCAGGCTGCTTAGATATCAGCTCATCAGGCCGACCAATCACACACAATATCGATAATAATCGTAGATTAGGGCCGAAAATATTTTCAGCATGTATTGAAATGAACTAAAGGCGCCAAGGTGGTGTAGTGGTTGGCACCGTGACCCCGCGCTTCCAGGGTTGAGGGTCCGATTCCTGCCTCAGGCCTGTGGGTGTGGAATTTCATTTTTAAATATCCTTCTTTGATAAAAACAAATTCTTCTCTAAATGTAAGACTTGTACAGTTTAAGAGGTTATTTTGCAGATCCTAAAAAAAATTCAAGAGTTCATCAACTGCCCTTAGACGTCCCCTAGAGTTTGAAGTAAACAGGATTTCTGTTCTTTTCCGAGCCCGGAGCAACAATCGATTGGAAATGGAGCAGTGGATTTTATTGCTTTTGGTAAAAGACGTAGATAGATAGATATGTAAAAAAAAAAAAAGAAAAACACCAAAGTACCGGTTGTTATTTCTGCACGAGTTTAACAACATTACAAACGAATTCACATCATTTTTCTTTCCGCGCCGTTTGCTTCAGAGTTCATGAAATCACTCAGACTCTGCTATGTTTTGAGAACTTCTGTGCATTCTAAGCAGGAGAGATAATAGTTCACGAGCGTAGTTAGCCTCTCCCCTCGTGCTCCTGACGGTGGGTGGTCGGAGAGACATCCAAACACGTTACCGCGCACGCGGCGCATTGTTCTGTGTTTTATAGTGGAAAATGAGGACGAAGCCGAGAGGGTGTTGTTTTCATACGGCTACGGAGCGAACGTCCCGACCACGGCCAAGAGGAGGCTGAAGCAGAGGTGAGAGAGGGAGGAGGTCACGTGTCTCAGCTAAGATTTAGGCTACTGTTGTTAAAGGTGAGCGATGCTTAAAGAAGTTTGTGTGTTTTTTGTAGCGTTCATCTGGCAAGAAGGGTTCTTCAGTTAGAGAAACAAAATACTTTGCTAAGGAGAGACCTGGAGAGAAGCACCACCCACGCGGGCCAGATCTCAGAAGAGGTATCACGCCGTCAAACACACACAAACTCTCACACTTTTGGTTCGTCCATCACCGTATGGAGATGAACACCAGAATCATCTTCACAAATATAAGCACTTATTATTATTATTATTATTATTATGTTTTTTTCCCCGTTTTGTCTCAGCAGTTTTTTTTCCTAGATCAGTCATCACTCCAGCAGTTACGCAGTTCAGTTCAAACTTTGTTTGTATAATGCGTGTAGGATCGGACATCCCCACGAAGCAGTTTTAAAGAAACCCGGATGTAGCTTTAGATCCTCAGTAAACACCAATAAAAATCTCTCAAACCCACGAAACCAGTCCCCTTCTTTTTGATACCTGACGGTGAGATTATAAATGGCAGCAGTTCGGAAAAGTAGGAGGGTAAAACTAACAGTGAGACGTGAATGAGTGCAACAGAGGTGTCATGATTACAGAAACCAACAGCGTTCTAGGTCATCTAATCTGCTGTTCGGATCATCATCGTGTTCCTGCTTTGACCGATTTACTTGGCTAAAGAGTCTGTTTTCATGTTTTTTTCAATGATGGAAAGACTAGTAGAGAAATTAAATTAACACTGAAGAGTGTATACCTTGTATAAAATATTGAGAATGTTCGGTACCCCAGTAATAAAATTTCTTTTTTTAAATTTTTTTATTTTTTATTTTTTTGGAAAAGGGAGCTCAGTTGGAGGCAGTTGAAGCTCTTGGTCTGGGTCTCACTTCTGCTGGGTGCTTGAGCAAGAATCTTAATCCTACCCCTATAAAATCCATCCATTGCATGCCGTCCAGAATTGGATTCCAGTCCTTAATGGGAGGATTGATGCGAAACCAGTGCCAGAAGTGTTGACCCCAGATATAAAGGGGACAAAACCCAAGAAAACGGGCGTGGTTGGAAAAAATAAATTTGCTCGAATCACTCACAGCTCAAAAAAAAATTTAAATAAATAAATAAATTCCCAGTCAGCTGTGTCTGATCGCACAGAAAGTCGCACACATAAATGTTATGTTGAAATGACTTGAATGTTGACATCAAGTCTGTTAAATGAACCAGACACCAGAAAATCCATGCAAAAACTTTGCAAGAAGGAAAAAATAAATGCTCTGAGCACAGGCTATCTGCCGTCTTCTACATACATGCCTAGGATTAGCTATCGTAGCTGCGATTGACTATCGAAAAAGAGTAACGCCACGACAGCACAGCCATGGCACTGTTTTTATTACTTCTTTTAATTTTTTAAATTATTACTTTATTCTCGCAATCTGTATAGTTTGTGAAAACTAGTCTCAGTACTTTTAATTCCTATCCCTCAGTGCCAAAAAAAAAAACATCTTGAAGCAAACTACAGTCAATGGGAAAAGCACAGCAAGGGTTTTCTGGCACCAAACTCATTAAAAGCCAAGAGCTCAGGAAGTGTGTGTGTTCCAATGTCACATCCATCACTCCAGACATAACCCGAAGAGATGTTCATTCCTGCTTCTTTTCAGTCATTCACAAGTAGTGGGATCAGGTTTCTGATCTACACTGGTAAAGAATGTCCCGATATTTACACATCATCGTTTTCACTGACAGCCGGCGTTCTTATCATTCAACAAAAATGTAGTTTTGTCGAACATTAAAGGGCGAATTGCCAACCCTGAGCGCAGCCCGGATCGCAGCAAGTGGTCCAAGTTATTAGTACTTCTGAGTTTATCACATCACGGTAATTTTTTTAAAAAAGTTTTTTTTTTTTTTTTACTGGGTTCTTTTACATTCCACACGCTGTCCCACAGCACACGGACAAAACCGCGCGAACGCCTCCGCTTGCTAAATTGATGCAGAAACTCCCCAGAGTCTACAGAGGCTCTTGAAACTTGGGAATGAGTCACAGATGTTGCAGTGGGTTTCCAGCGATCTTTGTGCGTTTTTTTTTTTTTTCTCGCGTGTTGAGTAATTCCCTCAATCCGACCAGTACATAAACAAGTTGCCTAGTACAGTGTCCTCTTCTCAATAAAATATGATTCATGTGTTCATAAAGCAGCACTTGACGTATCGTTCTCTTTTTCTTTCGAATGATTCTTCTCCAGAAAGTCTCAGGATACTTCATAGGAACATTATCTTGGAGCACAAAGACAAAACCAAACGGCCTACACAAGCTTAAAAAAAAAAAATTCGCAGGCTAGCTGCCGCTACTTATCGACCCGTCGTGTACACGAGGCGCCA
The DNA here is from genome assembly GCA_011419295.1 of Clarias macrocephalus. NCBI lineage: Eukaryota > Metazoa > Chordata > Actinopteri > Siluriformes > Clariidae > Clarias > Clarias macrocephalus. The sequence goes on along the minus strand of JAAGKR010007643.1, from coordinate 7,264 downwards.
GTGCTGCAGGGGGTGCTGTTCAGATTTTACAGCGGTTAGAGCCATAGAAGAAGACGGAAATACATATTTTGTTAAAAAAAAAATAGATGAGATGCAGGTGGCGAATAAGATCGTTCCTTGAAGTTTGCAGTGACGAGTTTAACGTGATCGTGAATTTTTTGCGCGAAGTGCAAATGAACTCGCTCGGACACCCAGTTGTGTAATAAGCATTCCGAAGGCTCGATCACGAAAGTTGCTTAGCAACAATGTTTCCTCAGCTACATGATCGAACAAAACCTCCACAGGTTGACATTTTGCTTCAGAATGACATCATGTTGTTTGTGAAAGCCAGATGTTATCTCTGCAGGAAGTCATAATAAGTCCTTAATATTTTTGCATATCTTTTTTTAAGAATTTGAGAAATTTTTTACAGGTTAAATTTTATAACATACTGTATATACAATCGAGCTAAATGAAAAAAGCGATTACATTAATTTTGTATATAAAAATAAATACATTAAAGCTTTTTAGCTGTACTTTAAACGCACAATGGTGATCGTTCTTCCCTTTAACTCAACTGTTTTTCATTCTTTACTACCTACTTGTACGTCTGATTCCTCACTTTCTTCACCTCCTCCCTCTTTTGTCTCTTATCCTTCATCGCCTTTAACTTCATGTCCATCCCGCTTTATTTATTTATTTATTTCATCCCTTTTTTTTTGTTAGTTACACTTTTTTTATATATATAATTTTTTTTCCTGATTTTCTCCCTAATTTAGTCGTTTTCAATTCCTCCCCGTCACTAGGGGGCTCCACATTAAGGCTAATACCACTCGTTCGGGAGGGCCCAAGGCTATCACATGTTTCCTTCAAACCTTGCATCTTTTCGAACTGCTCGCTCACCCACCGTAACACACTCGGAGGTCCGCTCCTTTCGCTTGCGCGAGCTCACAGACGCCACTGATTGGCTGTAGAGCCGTGATTAATGTGGGAGCACAAAGTACCTCTCATCCCTCCCCTCTGAGAGAGCTCGGCCAATCAGCTCTCTCTCTAGACCTCCGGCTGCGAGAGGTTACAGCATCACCCGGGAATCAAAGTCGCGATCTCCGGATGATAGGGCGAGCGCTTTTACCACTGTGCCACTCGGAGGCCTTAGTTCCTGACACGTAAGGAATTGTATTACAGACAGACAGAGTTTATTGATCCTGGAGGAAACTTTACATGGAGCATAAACACCATAAAACCTAAGATTTATGCTTGAGATTAAGACATAACTCATGCTGGAAACAGTCACATGACATGCCGTTTTATTACAGCGGATCAGTATCAGGATCAAGTGGCCTAAGAGTCTGTGGCGTAAATCGAGCACGAACGCAATAACAGAGCCTGCGCGCGCGAGCGACAGAGTCTTTTGGTGCTTCGAGCATTTCATTTGTTCCCATGAGCAGTAAAGAGACTCCATCGCTGATACTTGTCGAGGAATCCGAAGCGCTTTGATCCACGGTATCACTGGCATCCGTTCTTCCTCGTGGCTTCATGCCCTGCCGAAGAGTCGCCCAGAGTCAAACTTGGACCAAGAACTGACACAAGTCCGCACTTGTTCCTCTCTGTCCTACAGCGTTGTGTGTGATACTCCGAGTTCACAGTGTTCCCTGCATTAAAGGATCATTCCACAGACCTTGTTTTTCCTCCCAACTCAACTTTTAGATTCGCAGCCAGAACGTTTTGTCGTTTCTGATCCCGGGACGTTCTCAAGGCGATTGCGTGATCACTTGCTCATACACACAAGGAAATATATAATGAATAGCTCGCAGGGACAAATAGCTAGTTATTTCTTTCAAGGCCGCCAGTGTACGTCTGATTATCTTGTCAAAACTCGACACGTATGGATTGGCGCGTTTAAAAAGAGAAAGAGCTACATGCTCTGAATATTTCCCTATAGATTTCCGCTTAGTCACACGATTACTATTGCGTCTTTCGTGTATCAGGTGTCCTTCCTTGGAATAATCTCTGGGCGATTTCAAAGGGATGAGAAGGACGTTAGCCTCCTTTCTCGGCCGTTGTGTTGCAATTAAAAGTCTTGTTTTGTTATCCGTACTTCAGTGGAAATGGAGCGCTCAGTTCAGAGGCGTCCGTACGCTGCGAATCTAATATAATTTGTCTCGTATTTCATCTTGTATTCCTTGAGGCAGTTCAAGCTCCTGTTCTGTTCTGTTCTGATCAAATGTTTTAAGATAAGATTCGTGATGAGATAAATAGGAGGAATGGGTTGATTTCGTGTCGCTTACAGAAAATCATCTTGCGTGAAGTGCGTAGTACACTTTTTTTATTTTTTATTTTAAGCCATTCACTTTTTTTTTCTTCTTTTTTTTTTTGAGAAACTCTGTAACCCTTTCTAGTTCTCAGTAGGTTTCTTTCTCATGTTTTAGAGATGCTTTCCTGCTCAACCTGGTTGTAAAAATATCCCAGGAAATCTGAAGATTCTGAAATTTGGTAGAAACACCAACAACCATCAAAATCCTAGAAATCACCTTTTTTTTTCCTTCTGATGTTTGATGAGAACATTAAGTAAAGCTCTTGATGTGTAGCTGCATGCTTCAATGTCTCTTGGATTCTTTCTTTTTTTCTTCTTCTTCTTCTTTTCCTTTTTTCTTCCTTTCACTCTCACCTTCAATCCAATATTTCTGTCTGTTTTTCGTTTCAGCTGCAGACAGCCAATCAGCTTCTCCAGCAAGCTCAGCAGCCATACAGTTACCTCATCGAGACGGTTCAACAGCGGGACACGCAGATCCAGTCACTCAAAGAGCGTCTCGCGCAGACGGAACAGGAAGTGAGGTGCGCGCTCAGAGCGGTAGCCCGGATTCGAGCGGGTGACGCAGCACGCCCTCATATGTTGTAGAAAGAACATTTAGCCCCAGAATGCCGATACAAGTGCAGATAGCGTCGCTGCAGACACTCAGACAGATAGATAGTGCCGTTGCAGATACAGACACAGATAGTGTATAAGAATCCGGCGAAATATTAGCAACAATAAGTCATTGCTGCAGGTGAGTAAATTGAAACTCGTTTAAAGAGGTAAGGTTTGTGATTATAAGTTATTGCGTCATGAAGGTTCCACTTTTGGTGATACAGCGGACCTCATACAGCAACATTCTCAGAAATTTTCTGTTTTCTTAACTTTCTTAACCATCCAAATCCGTTTAATCGGGAGCTGTCTAGGATTTGCATGTAATTAGCTTAGGTACCGCCTCCTAAACACCATAAAAGGGCAGGTATAAAGGTAGAAATACAAAGAACTACAGCAGTCAGTGTATTGATTAAGTTGATTCAATTATTAACCTAATTTCAAATCAACTTAAAAAAAACAAAAAAATGTGATGATCTGGGGCATGTGCACTGGTGTTAGTCGTAAATCAAATAAGCAGCAATGACATAAGATGCGCGGTAAAAAGAAAAAAAGGGGGGGCGGGGGAGGTTTCATACCGTCTGGCACCTAGGTTAGAGTTTTATAAACTTAAGGGTTTATTGAACTTCATAGTGGGTTTCATAATGAAACTCACTGCAATATCTAAAACGGCTCGGGAGCCGTTCATCTGTCTTATCAAATATGTGCGATCTCTAGCAACGCACTTCTTTGCGTAACTCCTGGATGGCCAAAGCATATAATGTACTTTCAATCTGTACATTAATTCAGAAGCAGAACGCACATCTTAAGTGGGTTTAATTGACCATGAAGTAAGCGATCAGATTCAATTCAGTTCTATTTACATAGCGATTTTAGTAGTGGTCATTGTCTTAAAGCATCTTTACAGAATCAAAAGAAAATGAGGGAAATGGGTTTGAAATGTCTGAGGAAATACGCATCAATCAAAATGATCAGAACGTCCCTGGCGAGCAAGCCGAAGCGACGGTGGTGGCGAGGGAAAAACTCCCCGAGATGGCATTAAGAAGAAACCTTGACAGGAGCCAGACTCGACAGGGAACACATCCTCATTTGGGTCATAACGGACAGCAGGAATAAAGCTGTTAAATTCAATATAACAGGAGATTAAGTATATATGGAGTCCACTGAACAGGAAGTCAGTTCTTTTAGGGTCGTTTACAAAACTCACCCATCTCCTCCAAGGGGATTTAAACAATCGCATGATGTGATCATCGAGGATGCAGAATTGTGTATTATAACATTGTGTCATGATGATGCTTTGAATTGATGCCAAAAAGCCACTAATAACTTCCTACTAACTTGATACCTTAAACTTATGCCGAAAAGCGGCTAGTAACATCATTGCGTGACATCATAGCGCGATGCTTTTTTCCTAGAATCCACGGCTTTTTGTAGGTCGAAAAATAGTGGTTGATAACTTTGTGTGGCCTCATATTGACTGATTCAAATGTGTGTCTTTCTGGTTTGCCTGAGAAACAATAGCGCAAAGTACTTGGGCCCGCTCATTGTTGCTCGCAAGTATATATTTAATATCGTCTTCGTAAGAGTGTGCTCGACCAATCGTAAGACTTTCTCTAAAGAGGAAAGAGCAAAAAATTACTTTGATGAATCCCTCAAATAAATTTGTTGCAAACATAAAAAAAAAAATTGTGGATGCAATAAAAAAATAAAAGCAAATTTGTTTGTATATCAACAACGAGCAGGAAGGCACTCGTACAGGCTTTTTTTAAATATTTGAAATGATTTAAAATCCTTTGAGATCTTATTGCATCAACAACATATCCAGGATATCACGAGTTGACGGATGATCAGATCGACAGTATTGTCATATTGTCACCCTAGGTTAAGTTCATGTCCTTACATGCAGGTGACTTCTTCACTGGAAAGGTATTAATAAGTGCTTCTTGCTATTTACTTGGCTCTTCCACATGAGTGTAAGGTATTCTGTGTGCCTCTGAGGAAAAAGATTTATACCCATCCTGTCCTTCCAGGTAAGCAGTCGATTACTGTAAGATGTTTATTTGTATTTTCTGGTAATCGCGGCTCTTCATGGCAACAAATAAGGGGAGTTTCTTAGAAAGTCCTCATATTTTCCTGGTATACAAATAAAATGCAACAGGTATTATTTGCGTTTCTCTTTTAATGTCGTGCTAAAGGCTAGAGGATTTAAAAAGAAAAAAGAAAAAAAAACATCCCACAGGGTTGTTTCTGGCTTGACAGGAAGCCATGTTTATCTCAACACAAACTTGTTGTTACTAACCTGAGACCAGTTTGTCCCGCCCCAAAACTCAAGTATTTAAAAAAAAAAAAAAACCTGAAAAGCACTCACGGATGAGTCTGCCACACCCGAGGGGACCGAGCACTCCGAGAGGCGTGTCCGCTTGATGTTTTGACTAATGATTTAGTCTGGAAGAGAGTATTAGACAGGTCCTGCACACTTGCATCTGTATGGGGCTGATTCAGTTGGTGGTTGTGCATCAAGAAAAACAAGAGAAATTAAACCGGGGATAAAAAATTATTTTATAGTTATTACTTTTGATAGCAATTATTATTACTAAGGACTTGTGCTGAAACCGGGTAACTTTCTTGCACCAAACATGAACATGACGCAAGAAATGGTGCAGGATTAAAAATGAGGAACCCTTGAGGAACCCTTGAGGAACCCTTGAGGAACACACGTACATGGCAAAATAAGTAGCTGATTTTCTTCATGCTTGTGTGTGCATGTTTATAAATACCCGTAGCCCAACCAGTTTATGGTGCAACTTATTTAAATTTAGTGACGACCAAAAACGTGAAAAGATCATGAAATCCAAAAAGTGTTGTAAATGACGATGATAATGAGATTTTCCAATAACGTGGCTCAGCCATTGCAGCACATCTGCTAACTCCGTTATACTTTAGTCTCATTTATATTTGTCTTCTTCTTATTATTATTATTATTATTTATTATTATTATTTATTTGTTTTGGTTCCATTTCTTTTAAGCACGAGGGCTGTACCGAAGTCGGTATAATTATTATTTATTATTATTATTTTAATTAACTGACAGCTACTACTCAACAGTCTCCATCACAAGCAATACATTTGCACCATCGTTGAACCCAACTCTCTATGAAAATCCCCTTTGGCGCAGTTGTTTGTCTTCGACACTGGTTTCCCCTCCTTTAAACGTCTTCGTGCAGATTTCTCGTCAGTGCCGTCGTCCATGTAAACGTTCTGTAGTGCGGTTTGAGACCAACTGCAACAAAGGGGATTTTCAAAGGCGTTTCGAAAGCCGGGTTCGCCGCTGTCGCGAATGCTGCATGGCTCGTGATGGACACCATGTTACAAATGAGTTAATTGGTTGGTTTCCAGCTTTATGGTTGAGGTCCTTTAGTCTCTGGTTTTACTTAGACAAAAGGGCTGATCATTTAAACTATCTGTTTGAGGAGCAGGTTAGGCGAGTTCCTGATTCATCCTTCTCCCTTTGCAGGTGTGCTGGTGTGTCATGGAGTAGATGTTAGGAACGTTGTGCACCAGAAAGACTTTACATTTCAGAATTTTAAAAAGAGTAAAGCATTGTATAATTGGAACCGGTTGTTTTATCTCTGTTAATGTATTTAGTTATTTTTTTCCCACCAGATGCTACAGTACAGTACGCTTGTTAAGCCAGGTTCAGTTATCTTGGGGCTCATTCCAGGTATGTAAAGCAGCAGGGAGTTGACTGAAAATCTGTTTCTGAGTAAGCTTAACCCTTAATCAGGCGAAGAAATAGGAATACGTTTGGAAGCTTAAAAGTACAAGTATCAGTCCCTCAAGAGAAAAACAGATTCATTTTATTTTTGCACTTACTTATTTAAAATCATGTTTAATTAATTTAAGTGAAGCCTTTATTTGTTATATACAAACATTAGTGCACAGAGAAATTCTTTCTTCACGTATCCCAGCATAGTTGGGGTCATAGCGCGGAGTCAGCTGGAGCAGACAGGGTAAAGGGCCTTGCTCAAGGGGCCCAACCTGGTGAAGCTGGGGCTCGAACCACCAACCTTCTGATCAGTAACCCGGAGCCTTAACCCTCTGAGCTATATATAATTTTTTTTTTTTTTTTTTTTTTTATATTACACACGCACACACTTTTTTTTTTTTTTTTTTTTTTTTATTAGCCTAGATAGGTGAGAAACTATATATGGTAACTTCACAGACTTTGATTTGCAACATAAAAAAAAAATCCCTAATTTAAAATTTTAACATATTTTAATGCGTGACCTATGAAAGGGTTAATACTCTCTTTCAGCACACCAGAAGTATTAACCCTTTCTTAAGGCACTCATTGAAATATGCTAAAATTCAAAATGATGA
>JAAGKR010007641.1:0-35461 GCA_011419295.1 Clarias macrocephalus | reverse complement strand
ACACACACATACACACACACATACACACACACACACATACATACACACACATACATACACACACATACATACACACACACATACATACACACACACACACACACACATACACACACATACATACATACACACACATACATACATACACACACATACATACATACACACACATACATACATACACACACACACATACATACACACACATACATACACACACACATACATACATACACACACATACATACATACACACACATACATACATACACACACATACATACATACACACACACACACACACACACACACACACACACACACACACACTAACGCACTCAACAAATATTTAGGGCCCAAAGTGGCATTACCTCTGTATAGTGTGTGATATGTGCAGGTTGTGTGATAGCGATGGCTTTTTTGAGGTCTAAACACATTCGAGTAACATACGGGTTGTGTGGTGCGTCCGAGGTGGCGCATGATGCTTGGGCCTGTCATCGTTGCTTGCAACTATAGAGAGAGGTTAAAGATCCATTTTCTCTCTCTCTGCATTTGTGCACACATCATTGGACACCATGCCCCTTAACACACACCCCCCTCCTCCTTTCGTCTTCACACCCACACACCCACTCTGCTCTACACAGAAACACTGCTCTGTCACGATATTTTTTTCCAAATGTAAAGTGCAGGTTAATTTGTTTTATTTTTACTTTACAGCAGTGATTCCATTAGTCTGTGCTCATTCGAGTGTCATTAAAGAGATTTCTTGTTTATTTTTCCTGATAAAACAGTGTTTCCATTGTGTGTGCGCGTGTGTGAAACTCAAATAAGAGAGGAGGAAGTGTTACGGTGTATGACGAGAAGAGGGAGAATGGAGCGGCTCACACACACAGCGCCTAAACACACAAACAAACACTTATTTGTCAGGATTTATTTATTTATTTATTTTTTTAAGGTAAAGTGCAGGTTAATTAGGGCCCAAGCACTATAAGGTGCGCAGACCCTCTTGTTTTCCTAAGGATTTTTTTCCCACCCTTTTGGACTTTTCAGGGGTCTTAACATGCTCAAAAACTCATGAAACTTGGCAGACAGGTTGGAATCTGCTGCCATCAGGATGCCTGATAATCTCGTGGCCCCCAGGGGCCCCCACACGAGATTTTGCTGCCTAGCTCATACACACGTTCACGTAGGCACACGAAACTCTGTACACATTTAGAGTTCATCAAGCTGAACAACTTTCGCGCTGCATGTCCTGGGCTAAACTCAACAGGAGGCTGGTTATTTTGGGTTGTTCGCAAAAACGCACCCGATGGATTTTAATATACTCCTCCTAGGGAAATTATACAATCGCTACCAAACTGGGCCAAAGAAATCTAAAGACATTGAGGATGCAACTTGCGGAGGGATTTTCGATATCTTAAACGGGTCAGCCGTGATAATGTCTTAAACATATGCCGAAAATTTTTTAATAACTTTCTGTGTGGCATTATATTGAGTGACATTATATTCAGTGACACTTTCTGTGACATCACATTCAGGAACATCATAGTGTGAGGCTTTTCTTCCAGCACCTGCGGCCTATTCTACAGACATACACATCACAAATGTTAATACACACACACACACAAACACATCTCACACACATCACTAATGTTAGTACACACAGACTCACACACACAAACAACCACAAAACACAAACACATTTACTCGTCACACACAGACTGACACATCCACACGCCACACACCTCTCTCCCTCACTCTCACACACACTAACGCGCTCACACACACATGCATGCATGCATGCACATTAACACACTCACACATCACACACATACATACACCCATATTACAAATGTTTACACTCATGCACACAAACACCTGTCACGACGCACACACACACATGAGCCCTATAGTTTGTGATGTGTGCAGGTTGTGCGAAGCAACTGAGTGGTGATGGCTTTTTCGTGGTCTTAACACACTCGAATAACACAGGTTGTGCGGTGCGCCCGGGATGGCGATGGCACAGGGTGCTTGGGCCAGTCATCGTTGCTTGCAACTACATTTTGTTTTATTTTTACTTTATATTTTGTATTATTATTTTTATGTATTTATTTTTTTGGGCTGTGGAATAATTAGAGTTTTCATTATTTCTTATGGAAAAATCCAATTTGGTTTACGAGGGTTGTGAAATATGAGCCCACTTCCAGAACTAATTATGTTCGTAATCCAAGGTTCCATGGTATTTATCATCTATTCTCTTTGTGATCCATATCAGCTCCCTGTGCAACAAGTCTTTAAACTCACTGACCTCCTGTGGCTGATCAAAAATGCTATTAAAGTCTCCAAAGCCTCGCGCTCCTGAAAATTCCCCAAAAATCTTGCGGAAGAGTTCCTCAGGGTCCACCCCGGTGCTGCTACTCCAGTAATGCTGCTGACCCGCTCCACCGCTGGCCGAACCGAACCCAGCTGTTCCATAAGTATCATACTGCTTCCTTTTCACCTCATCACTGAGGACCTAGAACAAGACCAGGCACAGAAGACGTAAACACGAGTCAACACTACCAACAAGAAGCGTTTAGGGCATGGAAATGTAATTACTATTCCAAGTGATACCTCATAGGCTTCAGCCAGTTGTGCAAATTTTTCCTTGGCCTGGGGGTCTTCTTTGTTTGTGTCTGGATGATATTTCTTTGCCATCTAAAACAAAGGGAGAGAAAAATGTCAATTTTAAATTGATGAAAAATTTTAAATAAAGAAACAAAAAAAGCCACTACAACTATTTAACACCAAGTTTGTTTATGGTTATAATTATCATTAAACAGAATCATATTTGTTATAAAATATGTAGATTTTATAAAGATAAACTTGATTTAAAATTTGTGTAAATAAGAATAATGTGTTACTGGTATTAGATGAACCCGTGTTTGTACTCATTTAACCTGATCAGCCATAACATTACAATGCAATACATTATGCCAAGGATGCTGCCTGGACAGCTCTGGCACCTCAGGGCAGGACTCCACAAGACCTCTTGTGTGTGTTGTGGTGTCTGGCATCATTGGGAATGGGGAGGGGGTCTGAAGCCTATTCCAAGAGACTTAGGGCATGAGGTTGGGTACACCCTGGACAGGGTGCCAAACCATATCAGGGCACACACATATACACACTCACATGCTCATTCACACACTATGTGCAATTTGGGAATGCCAATTAGCCTAATCATCACATCTTTGGACTGTGGGAGGAAACTGGAGTAACCAGAGGAAACCCACCAAGCACAGGGTGAACATACAAACTCTATGCAAATAAAACCCACACCCAGATCATGGAGCTACCGTGCCATGAAAAAAATATATAAAATATGAGCCATGAAAATTTTTTAACAATTTCACTAATGTTGGAATAAAGCTATACTTTCTGGGGTTTGGGCACTGGCTGGAACCCAATCGAACCCGGGCCTTGTGCACAGCAGACGAGAAACACGCTAAACACTATCTGCTCTATATATTTACTTCCTCATGATAATTGATTACCTTTTAGGCAGGCAGTGTGACCTGAAAAGCCTGGAGTGTAGAATAAATAAAAATAAAGATCTTTGCAAATCTTTATGCAACACTCAGTGAAAACTATAAGTGAGTGAAAGATAATACAAATCAGCCTTAAACCAAATCCATGGAAAGCTGACAAGGCTTTAAAAGGTTTATTGGCTGATTTACTGGACTTATCTCCCACCCATGCTTCAAATGCAGTGGATAGAGATTTGGAATCTTACTTGGTAATATGCTTTCTTGATCTCTTTCTGTGACGCTGTGCGTGGTACATCGAGAACCTGGTAATAGTCCTTTTTATTACCAACAGTGGCAGTATTGTGGAAAGACTTCCTGGGCAGGACATGATAAGGGTTTCCACCTGTGAATATATGCAATAACAACACTCAACAATACAAAATATTTCTTCCAATGAATAAGTTGAATCTTACTGCTGTGTAATATACACACTGTAAATACACATGACACAAGCTGCATCTGTCATTATATAAAAAATCGTCTGCAATTTATTAATTTTCTGTCATAAAACAAGCTCCACACACCGGGTTGTGCACGCCTGGTCTGTCTCTCATACTGAAACTAGTTGATAGCATGCTGCTAAGCTAGGCCTTACTGCTCACCTAATAAGCCTGTCAATGTCACCGCTTTCCCCATTCCTTTTCCAGCCCTGCTGCCGCTAGACCAAAACACGCCACGCAGGAATTTCGCCAAAGCTCGGTCAGGTCCATTAGGCCTAAAGGCAAAAGTGCTGCAAGTGCGGACATTAGAGGACACAGTGACTGTTACCCAGCGTGCGGTACACCGAGCTGCGGAGGACGCCATGTTTGCTACCGCACACTAGTGATGCCAGTGTAATTTCCGGGAATGTGACGTAACCAATGACATCACAGATGACATGTCAATCAGTATACCGTGCGCCCCTAGCGGCAAGACACGCAGCCATTATTCAGAAGCTATTACGCAGCTGCGGCCTAGTACCTCCAGTTTCGAGGTTCGATTCCCGTCTCGGGGTCTGTTTTCACAGTTTGCATGTTCTCCTCGTGCTTGGTGGGGGTTTTTTTCCACAGTGAAAAGATTTGCAGATTAGACTAACTGACGTTATTAAATTGCCCGTAGTGTGTGAATGTGTGCCCGGTGAATAGATTGGCACCACGCCCAGGGTCTACCCTGCCCTCCCATGATGGGTGAGTAAGTATTACAGCAGATATTTTTCTTTAAATGGAGCCACCAAGAAAGAGAAGGACCACCAGTAACAGACACATCTCAATATCAACTGTTCAAAGAAGATTATTGCATATTTTGGATATTGAATATTTCTAATAAAAGAACAATGACTGGGGGCAATTGGGGAATTTAATCGTTTTCATATGGTTTTGGGTGTGTCTCAGGTGATTGAAATTGTGGATTAATTAGACGATACTGTAATATTATTGTACTCAGTTATTTCGCCGTGAACGGTTTAACCTGGAACACCTGTGCTGTCGGCTTAAAAAAACAAAAGACAAGTCAAAGAGCCCTGAGTGAAGGTAAGTGAATGTTTATGTGCCTCCTCTATCCGGTGTACACATGAACAGGACACACACGCCGCTCGGCCAATCAGCGCTCAGGATTTCTCTCTTTCTGCTTCACCCGAGAAGAGAGTGACAGCACAGCGCCACCCGGAAGGCACGAGCCGATCAGTGAGGAGCCGAGAATGAACCGCTTCAAGACGTCCAAATATAAGAACACCACTGCGAAGATCCCGAAAAAAGATGTGAGTAGCGTATCTGATGAAAGCATGAAGCCAGTTGTGTGTTTGATCTCTCGCCCAAAGAGCTGTTCACTGTTTTGAGCAGAAGCCGCGGCTGAATCTTAAACGCCTCGTTTGTACCTACGGAAGTGCACTATACAGAAACCGGAAATGGATGTGCCGTGTACACCCAGTGTAGTGCACTATATGTGTAAAGGCTAGCTGATTGGGATTCAGCCGGAGTGTTTCTGTAAGGAGCGCCTGCAATGTATGGAGGGTGTCTAACGCCTGACTTCCTCCTGTAATGTTAAACTTAACCATATTTGGACATTTCACACACATATGCCGTTAGTGCTTTGCTAAGGTTATTGAACATTTCAGTGTGTATCCTGTCTGTACACTGGTTACTTTATGGCTGTGTAGTTTGACAGTGAATGATAGTAACCTCACTTTCTGCGATGCATTAATCACAGAGTTGTTCTGCAGCAGCACATTGACCTGAGCACAGTTCTGCGGGTTCGGCAAATTTATGTAATTGTGTTATTTTTTCACTTCGGTTTGAATTTGCATAATGTATGAAGCTTGCATTGTCGGCGTTGCTTATCTTCTCAAATCGTCTGTAACAGTTTATTGTAAAACTGACATGATTTTTTGTGCATGTGTTTACATGTGTATAAAAAGCTTCCCGTTCACTCACACGCAGACTGTAGGAGCTAATCATGTGTGAAGTGGCATTTTGTATTGTCTATATAAATAAAAGAAAGATCTGTACATTGGTCAGAAATCGCTCTTTCAATGATCTCGTTACATTTCAGACACTGGAGGACCAGAAACCAGTCTCAGAAAATGTGTATTTTTCTGTATGTCCGTCCAGTCAGAACTTGTCACAGCATCACACAAAACTGGCTGGACAGAATTTAATAAACCTTTGGCAGTACAGTACTTGGATATTTGCCTGAAGTTAAATTTGCACCATAATGCTGCGTAGAAATGAAGTTATGAGCAGTTTTGTGCCAGATTAGAAACAGCAAGATTTGACAGCCTACTGCGCATGCGTCAAACTGTGGGCGCGTCTTAAATCGACCTGGACAGAATTTAATGAAACTTTTGCAGTATTTAGATATCTGCCTGAAGTTTAACTTGCATTGTAAGAAAAAGTAAGTAAAAATATGTGCTAGATTTAATGATCTGCTTTAAAATAAGATACTAATAAGCTACTTGCGCAATGTAAACAAATAACTGCACCAATAGATATCAATTAGAAAAGCTAAACTGAATATTTTTATTGGGATTTGTTAATATTTTCACTGCTGAAATAACAGCGCTGAAGGGGTGTAATTGAATTTTAATGCTCTCGAGTCTTTTGAATTTTAACGCTCGTAATCTCATCTGTGATTCACTATCCAATTACCGGACAGGACGTGTAATGATATTATATGTAATTATATCACTGATTAAATTAAAGCTGATCATCCTTTTTTTTTCTTTAAGTTTTAAACTATTTTTACAAACTCTTTTTCGGGTTATTAAATTAAATTAAATTTTATTTGTATACACTTTTAACAATTGACATTGTTGCAAAGCAGCTTTACACAATCAAAAGAATTATATAAGTTTATGAAATGTGAATGTGTATGAATCAAAATGATTAGATTGTCCCTGATGAGCAAGCCAAGGACGACGGACAGTGGCAAGGAAAAACTCCCTGAGATGGCAGTAGGAAGAAACCTCAAAAGGAATCAGACTCAACAGGGAACCCATCCTCATTTGGGTGATACTAGATAGCATGGATTGATCTGCAGTCATACTGTGTGTTAGAAGGCTGGAAGTTCAGTATAACAGGAGATGTTTTTAAGTCTATCTGGATTCCAGTTCGTTATTGAAGGCTCAGGTAGACTGCAGAAAACTCCAGTCCTGAACTATCGCGTGACTGCAGTCACAACTCCTCAGAGAACAGTTGTCAGCATCAGCTAAGGCCAGACCCATCTTCATGGAAAAGTGGAACCGTCCCCAGGCTTTCATGTGACGAGATCTCCAACCAGAAGCGGAACACCAGGACGAGTCAGACAGGTCCAGATGGCAGAGGGGGTCTTGATCCTGGCAACTCAGGAATGACATGTATAGCTTGACAGTGAGACAGGGAAAGGGAAAGAGAGAGAAAACGAGGGAGCAGAAGAAAAGAAGAGATGGCAGTTAGGTACAGTCACACAATGTATAAGGTGAATTTATATTTAGTGCAGAGTGCAAGCAGGGACTCCGGCAGGACTAAATATGACATCATAACTAAAAGGGAGAGCCAGAAGGAAACACAGACATGAGGGCTCCCTAAGATGTAAAGCGACCAATCACCTCACCGTCAGCAAACCTGAGTGATCAATGAGAGTGGGGAAGACAGCATCTAAACATACCAGTTCACCAGAATACTCTACGTCCATGAGTCCCCCAGATCTGCTCCTTTATCTAAGGCAAATCTGTTTACTAAAATGCTTGGCTAAATAAATAGGTTTTTAACCTAGACTTAAACACTGAGACTGTGTCTGAGTCCCGAACATTAATTGGAAGACTAGTCCATAACTTATGGGCTTTGTAAGAAAAAACTCTGCCCCCAGCTGTAGTGGTACTGACAAGCAGCTTGCATCCTTTGATCGAAGTAGGTGTGGTGGATCGTAAGACACTAGCAGTTCACTCAGATACTGCGGCGTGAGACCATTTAATGCTTTATACGTCAATAGTAGTATTTTAAAATCGATGCGAAATGTCACAGAGAGCCAATGCAGTGTAGATAAGATAGGGGTGATGTGCTTGTATCTTCTTGTTCTAGTGAGGACCCTCGCTGCTGCATTCTGGACTAACTGAAGCTTGGTTATGCATCTAGTTGAACAACCAGACAGTAAAGCGTTGCAATAGTCCAACCTAGAGGTGATAAAAGCATGAACTAGTTTTTCTGCATCTTTTAGTGATAGAATATTCCTTATCCTGACAATATTTCTAAGGTGAAAGAATGCTATCCTGGTAATATTATCTACATGTGCTTCAAATGAAAGGCTGGAATCTATAATCACACCAAGGTCTTTTACTGTTGCACTAGATGGAACAGAAAGGCCATTTAAAGTTACAGTGTGATCAGAAAGCTTGCTACTAACTGCATGTGGATTGATGAGTACTTACATAAATGTGAGATCTTCTCTGTTGTAAGAGTCTAATGTATCTACATGGGTATTTAAATCCTTTTCACTGATATCTGCTGACATGAGTGAGAAAATAATCACAGAGTAAAGTAGCTAATTCTGCTGTTTACTTAATTGTTATGTTATTAATGCATTTCATTAGGTCATTTAACTATTTAAGAGCTTTGTCCGTTCTTGTATGTGCAGTGTAAGCGCTCTGCTTAATTTTGTTTCGTTGTTATGGTGCATTTTAACATAGGGTATCCAGGGTCAATGCCCATTTCATTATCAACTACTCAAAAATTGATGAAAATTACAAAAAAGTTCCATGCTGTTTTTGTAAAATACACTGCCTAGCCAAATAAATAAATACGTAAACAACACTAATATTTCATTTTAATGCCTTTAGTTTGGATCTTGGTGCACGTTTGCTAAGGCATTGTTTTTGACAACATTTCATACAACAACATTATAGCATCACAACATTTATTACTGTCTAGAATTGCATCAGTTATTGGTTGGAAATGATCAGAAATCTTTTACTGGTGATGGGAGAGTCAAGCCATTCCATGAAGTTTTTCCCAGCACATCTTAAAGATTTTTCTGTGGTCGTCAATTCATTTTTAAAAAGGTTCCTCATGGTCCCAGACCTACTGTCTCACATTTTGAGCAGAGTGAGTCTTTGTATTGTCATCCTGGAATATGCGCATGTGATCATGGAAGAAAAAATCCAGAGATGTGATAACCTGGTCATTCAGTGCATTCAGGTCATCCGCTGAATTCATTTTCTTGTTGCATAACATTGCAGAGAGGAAACCTGACCAACTGAAGCGACCACACATCATAACACTGCTTCCAGACAGAGGCTTGTATATTCAGCACGATGTATGATGGGTGCATAGCTTCATGTACTTTCTTTCTTACCTTGACACACGCATCGCTCTGGACTAGGGACAATCTGGATTCATCAGACATGACCTTTTTCCCATGCACTAAAGTCAATCTTTATGCTCCTTACTTTAAAATATATATATATATATATCAGTCACCCACACTGCTGTTCCCAATTCTATGAGTTCTTGTTGCACTCTGCATATGGAAATTTTATTGCAATGTCGCAATGTTATTGCTTTTACTGTACTTTTAATATTAAACATAGCTGTAATTTCACCAAGTTTTACTGATCATTATCATCCATGTTTTTTTTTTTACCTGATTTCTTCGGTTCAGCACTACCCTTCCAGGTTTTAATAATTTGCTCGGCAGTTCTTAACCAATTTCAGTAATTTCACTGATCTCCTCCTTAGTTATTTTCTTTGCTTGATGCAGCCTAAAACATTTGACTCTTCTGAAACAGAGTAACATCTTTTCCATGAACACAGGAAATAATTTCAGACGTGGATGTTTAAGAAATGTGATCCTACTCATGGAATCAGTTAGGGATAAAACAATTGTTGTGGTCATATTAATCGCTTCAGTAATTATCCAATCAAAGGCTCTCAGGTATTTACCTTTAGTAAAGAAATTTATTAATATAATATTTTGCACATTGAAACAAGTGGTGCCATTACTTACTACTGTTATATTGTAATATTACAGTAGTCAAACTACCTGTTGTTGTCCAGTCATAAGAAATCCTGTGTGAAGTGGCAGTGTATTTCAGAGCAAGTTGTTCAAAACCTGTGCCATGCCAGTCAAAATTTGCATTTGTCGTGAAGTACTTTGCGGATCTGAAAATATCTCACGTGTGGTTAGATATCAGTTCACATGAGGAAGTATTTCAGGGTACCGATATTCATAAGCGATATTTAGATGCCTACTCTTAACCAGCTTTCATCATGTGTCTTTTTTGGTCATAAACAGTTATATCCAGTTATATATTTTTGGGTAATATTATATCATTTTGGTAATTTTATACTTTTAGTTTGCCTGTTTCATAGTGGGGCAATTAACATTTGTTTTAATGCAATAACTGGAAAGATAACAAAAAAAAATTATCTTTCTCCCGGGTCGGCATATCTGATACACTTGGTTTCATACTTCACTTATCAGAAATATAGGGATTACCTCCCCCCACATAGTGAAATATGTTGTCTGCACGTAGTAAATCTGACTCTGCAAACTTTTTCCCCCTACGTTTATATGAAACATCAATGTAGTAAACCATGAAAAAATCCCTATTGATCTGTACTGCAAAATAAGACAAATCTGATCTGATATTTAGAAATCTAGCTTCCCAATTTATGCTGTACTGTATGTTCGAGACTCAAACCGACCAAAATGTTGATTTATTAATGTTTTACAGAAAGTTAAGGCAGCATTAGCAGTTTTGTGGATAGTTTGATGGCCTGCAGTGTAAGATGTGACACTGTGTTTGTCATTGCACAATCCCATTTACAAATGTAGGAAGAATTTAAATGTGGGCATCAGGGGGAGATGCTTTAAAAAGCAGGGAAATAAGTGGTAGTAAAGGAGGGTCTCCTGGGGGAGAGATTTGTGCTGCCGAATTAAAATTCAGTGTGTTTCTTACATAACGGTTTGAGCACTTGTGTACTCTAACTTTACCCCCTGCGTTCATTCTAAAAAGGATTTTAATAGCCTGATGTGCACCACAGAGAGACTATTACATTACTTGAAGCTTCTAGTGATTTAAAAAGTCTTCTTGTGTGTCTGCAGTATGTATGTGTGTGTGTGCGCGCGCTACTCACATGATTGCATATGTGTTTGAGGACGTTGCTTTCTGCTCAGCACGTTTCCTTTTCATCCTTCCTGTTTGCATAACTTCTTTTATTTGCTCTCTGAATCTGACATTTCTGTCTCTTTATTAAGTTGCTCAGTGCGATACTGAGCATTCTATCATGATAACAACATAAAACATTATAACAATGATGTTAAATAACATAAAATTTTGAACAATGACAAACTACATTCTGCTTTGGAAATTTGTAACAAAATCCTGGATACAGACAGATGAATACAATTAGCTCCATAAATAAAAATAATCAAACATGTACAGTACAGACCAAAAGTTTGGACACACCTTCTCATTCAAAGAGGTTGAATTTGTATTATGGCAAGAAAAAAGCAGCTAAGTGAAGAAAAAAAACGAGTGGCCATCATTACTTTAAGAAATGAAGGTCAGTCAGTCCGAAAAATTGGGAAAACTTTGTGTCCCCAAGTACAGTCACAAAAACCATCGAGCGCTACAAAGAAACTGGCTCACATGCGGACCGCCCCAGGAAAGGAAGACCAAGAGTCGCCTCTGCTGCGGAGGATAAGTTCATCCGAGTCACCAGCCTCAGAAATCGCAGGTTAACAGCAGCTCAGATCAGAGAGCAGGTCAATGCCACACAGAGTTCTAGCAGCAGACACGTCTCTAGAACAACTGTTAAGAGGAGACTGTGTGAATCAGGCCTTCATGGTAGAATATCTGCTAGGAAACCACTGCTAAGGACAGGCAACAAGCAGAAGAGACTTGTTTGTCTAAAGAACACAATAAAGAAACAATAAAGAAAAAACTCTTTGAATGAGAAGGTGTGTCCAAACTTTTGGTCTGTACTGTATATAGCATAAATTACATGCAATAAGTGATATTTTGAGCTTGAGCGAGGTTGTATACTTTTATCACAACAGAATTAATCACACAAAAATCTAAATCACAATATGGACCTTTCAATTATTTAATTGCAGAAGGGTGCAATTTATTACAGTAAAAATTTAAGTATTTATAAAGATGGAAAAATATTGGTAAACATCCTCTTAATGAGATTACCGTTTTTTAATCAAACCATAATCAAAGCAAATCAGCTCTAAACAGTTTTAAACATAGGTTCTACAATTATTTCTGCAAAACAGTGGTTTAAAAATAATCAGCACGGTTATGCATTATAACATGCTTGGTGTCACTATTCAGATCCTGCTTTCCAGGATCTTGGGCTGAAATATCAGAAGCAGGAAAAGTCCCTCAGTCACTGCTGGCACTGTCCACACACTTTCAGTTGCAGAGATGCTTTTTGGTGATGTTTTTTGGTATTTGTACAGTAGGTTGCTCTTAATAGTTCACTCACTTCTGCTCTGCAGAGCATACACTGCTGTACTGTGCATGTGCCCCTTTGGTTGTTGCTGTCATGTAAGTAACTACCTCCTGTAATAAATTTTGTGCTGACCTTTTTTTTTTAGGAGTGGATCCCAAATGTGCGAGGAAGCTCCCTCAACTCTCAGGGCAACCAGATTAAATCCAGCTGCAGCCTCTTGGCCTTCAACACCGACCAAGCTGGTAAGTTTCTGTTTTTTTGTTGTTTTGTTTTTTTAATACTGCTGGCAAATACAGTGAGAAATAGATGTAGAACCTGAGAATCTATACCTGAGAAGTTCTTCCGTAATCATAAAGACCATCCTGCATGTTTCTGGACTTTAGTTTTCCCCTGAAACTTGTACTTTCAAGACGCAGTACACTTTGACTATGTACTGTGATTATCTGATGTGGGAGGAGTTACTGAGAACCTTGCGTAGTGGAAAAAATAGAAAATAGAAAAAAAAAACTGCACAAATCTGTGTGATGTTATTGTATTTTTATTTTATTGCATTTTACATTCACTATAGCCTGGCGTTTATGTTTGATTCTTTGTTGTTTCCATGCTGTCTCAAGGCAGCAATGCACTTTTTAAGCTAGTGTACGTATGAATTTATCTGCTAATTTGTCATCTTTTCTCCCTCTGCTTCTCCTTTTAAGGTGGTGGAAAGGTGGGACTTTGCTCACTTGATCCTGGATCTGATGGCAAATGGACAGTAACTCAAATTCCCTGTCATGCTGGTAAGATACCTACTGTAGCACTACCAGTCAAAAGTTTGGACACATCCTCTAATCCCATGGTCTTTCAAGATTTTTATTTGTTGATGCACTGTAAAATAATACTGAAGGAAACCAAAATATACAGTAATCTCCTTTGAACAGTCTCCTTTGGCCATCCCTTTCCTGGGAAGGTCCTCATGACAGCCAGTTTCATCATGGTGCATCGTGGGCTTTGCAAATGTACAATACTGTTCTTGCAAGAACTGTTCCAGAACAGCTGACCATTGTATCTTAAAATAAACAAAATTGACTGCTGTTGTTGTTACTTAATGACCTAATGCCATGTATTATTTTATGACTTAAAAATCTCCAGTATTGTTCTAGAATGTAGAAAATAAATCACAAAACAAAAAACACTGAATTAGAAGCCAAGTGTCCAAACTTTTGATTGGTCCTGTAAATCTATGTACTGTTCTTGTAATTATCAAACGATCACCGTTTTTGCATATGTACAGTTATATTTAAAAGTTAGTACCCCTCTTTTACTTTTATGTGCTTTTGTGTAAAAAAGTTATATGAAAATCATCTAATCATAATAGCTCTCAGTATTAAGCAACTACAATCTTAGCTGAACAATTACAGCTGAACATTCTTTTTTTTACTGTGCCCTTATTTACTGAACAAAAATTTAAGCCCAACTGCTTCCACAGGACTTAAGTGGGTAATTTGCAGCCAGGTGCTGCTAATCATCAGCCCTTGTTTCACTGATCATCAAAAGTGTGCCAACCTCTATAAAAGCAGAAGTTTTTTCTTTTATTGTTGCTGCACATCAATTTGGGAAGAGTAAGAAAACAATTCAAAGATGATTCACAAGTGGAAGCACTCAAGTCAGTTGCCCTACAGGCCTCACTGAGCATGTAACATGTTGAAATCCTTGACGGTACAATCAGAAGTCTGAACAAGTACGGTTTGTTTGGAAGGCTTGCCAGGAGAAAGTCTCTTCTTCTGCTCCAAAATTTGTTTAGTAAATAGTGGCACGGTGAAAAACGTGTTTGTATTTGCCTAATACTGAGACCTGATGTGATCAGATGAGCATGCTGTATGCATTTTGTATATACAGTTGAACAGCTATGGGAGAGAGCTGACTTTTTGACAACACTTAACAGCCATAATCATTATTTATTTATTTATTTATTTATACATGTATTATATTTGTATTTCTGTATACAATTTATATTGTAATTTTCTCCTTTTGTTAGACCAAGTGACTGATCTGGATTTCTCCCCATTTGATGACAATCTCTTGGCCACCTGCTCAGCTGATGAAACGGTAATGTTATGTATTAACATTTACACATTCACACACAAGCCCTCACATTGGTATTATAAGACAGAAATAAAAACCAGAAACAAATAGGCAGGAAATTAAAACAGTACGCAATACAGTTATAGAGATACAGCATTAAAATTCTACAAATGAACAGGACAATAAACCTTGGTATAAAGTAGGTTAAATGCCATCAGGATGTAGAATTAAATGACCAAGGAAAGCTCTTTGAATCCAAGTTTAGGGTTTTACCAGCTAATAAAATCAGGAGAATATGTCACACATGCCTTAGATATAGAGAGTCTGGTATGTCTTTAAGGTGTCTGGATCAGATTATACCAGTTACATGAGGTTCATCACAAGAGCAGCAGCCCTCTCCAGATGAAGAAGATGAAGAAGCCAGACATGAGGTCACTCAGGGGCATAAAGCCTCCAGCCAATCTACTGTCAACTAACCTACTGTCCTGGAGTTACCATGGGAGAGAGAGACGCAACCGTATCAAAACACCCCAGTTTACCTTTAACATTTAATAAAGAGACTGCACCTTTCGAACAAAGCAAGTGTAGTGGATCATAATAGACCAAATGTTTTGTCAGGTACTATAAGGTGACGTTGTTGGTTAACAATAGGTTAAAAGGCCACGGGAGTTTCTGCATCAACATTCCTTACCTTCATTTTGAAGTGAAAACACAATGTCTGAGTGAGTTACTTTCATGAGCCTCAAATGAGAGTCTGCTGTCAATATATAAACCAATGTCTTTCACTATGACACCTGCTGTAACTGAAAGGTCCCCAGGAGTTACTGTATAATCTGAAAGCTTACTTTCTGTTGATCTACTTGAATAATACTGCAAGGAGAGAGATGTAATCCTGATCAGAAGAGAGACGCAAGTAATCTCACACTTTAACCAGTACTGTGATGAAGCCTAGCTGATGAACAATGACCTTTTCTAGGATCTTGGCAATGATGTGGATATTATATATCATATAAACCTGTATTTTCAGGCTGATTTGGGAACGTAGTCTCTGCTTGGGCAGGACTTCATTCTCCTTGAAAGGTTTGATTTTCTGGCAGCATTCATTTAAAAAAAAGTTTCAGGTAGGGAAGGAGATGCAGTTATGCTGAAACATATTTGTTTGCTATTGGTGAAACCCTGACTCGCTGGTATTTTATGTGTCATGACTACAATCTGCAGGCTGCACTCCCTTTCATAATTTGTCTTGTCTTGACAAGCTGGTCCACAAAGGCTCACAAACGTTACATACCACTGTACATACCCCTGAATTCTTGACGGAATCAGTATTTGAACAATTTAAGACTCTGTAAAGCAGTTTTCTGACCATTTCTACAGTCATCACAAAAGCACCGTACAAACACAATCTTATTTATTTCACATCGCTGTGGGGATATTTTACTTTGCTGATGTGATAAAGGCTGATCCGTGACACAAAGAAGTAAATGCCAGAGTGAAAAAGCGGGATACATCAGCTTGCTTTAGTTATTTTCTGCAGTAAAACATCTCTGGAGTGGGGTTAAATTCGCAGATGATACCTTAAGCCACAAATGATCAATGTCTTTGTGTGTGTTAATGTCTGCATTTTGTTGGAATTTCATAAAAAGCACCCAATTGTGTATTTCAAAGAGTCTGTTGACTCATTTACTGTTCTCAATATATAAGGAGTATAAGATGATTATAAACCAAATGTAATGTTGTTAAACATCTTTAGACATTTTTATTATTTTCAAAATCGAATTTTTTGTTATTCTATTGACAGATAATTAAGCTTTTTCTGTCTAGAAATAAATGTTTTAAATCAGCCAAATGATCCGACAATAGAACCAGGCTAGATACATTATATAACAAAGCAATAGGTTTAATAATTCTCCATTCAGTTTAATATTTATTGTAAAATAAGACAAATATGACTTATATAATGTCTCAACACACTGGTAATTTTTTTACAGTGAAGATTTTGGACCAAGCTTGAGTAGGTGCATCCCTAATCCTGAGGGTATACAAACATTTGCACTCAACAGACTAAAAACACAGAGGCAGTTTAATTAACTTGTAGGATTAATAAGGTCCTTCTTTTTCAATTCTTTTTCAGTAGTAATTTGTATTATTACAGTTTCATTTACACATATAGTGCTTTTAACAATGGTTAATTCGATTCAAGCAGCTTTACAGAATCAAAATAAAATTAGGGAGCTGAGTGTTAAGTGTGAGAGCAAATATGTATAAATCAAAATTACAAGATTTTGTGCCGACCATGGTAAGGATTGGTAATTGGTGAGATTAAAGAGAGGAGTTTGAAGCTCCACCAGGAGTACACCAACGTTCTCGACCAAAATTAATCTGGTCGGATTCCTGTATGTATGAAAAGGCCTCATTAGTTAAGATGAACATGATAAGTATACCAGCAGTAAAGTGCTACGAAACATTAACATATCAGTTTTTTGTTGTTGTCTATCTCTCTTCCTCTGTCTCTGCAGGTAAAGGTATGGCGTGTGTGTGATCCAGGTCAGGAGCAGCCTGTAAGCGCTAATGCATCTTTAAGTCCTGGTGAAGGAAGACTGGAGCTGCTGCTTTTCCATCCTGCTGCTGCAGGCTTGCTGGCAGTTGGCTCAAGCAGGGGCGTCCACGTCTGGGACACCAGCAGAGACAAAGCCCTAGCTGGTACACTCATCTTCACACAGTGCTCACTCACACATACAGTAATAGTCAAAAGTTTGGACACACCAGACATAAGTTTGGACTCATGTGTAGATTTATTTTCTACATTTTAGGACAATACTGGATTTTTTTTTCAAAACTATGAAATAACACACATGGCATTATGTCATTAAGTAACAACAACAACGGTCAATTGTTATGTTAAGACACGAAGGTCAACTGTTCTGGAACAGTTCTTGAAAAACAGCATTGTCAAGTGCATTTGCAAAACCCATCAAGCACCATGATGAAACTGGCTCTTATGAAGACCATCCCAGTAAAGCAAGAAAAAAACTTACATCTGGTGCAGAGGAGAAGTTCATTTAGAGTTACCAGTTACAATCACCAATTAACAGCACCTGAGATTAGAGCTGTTATGAAAGCTTTAAAGAGTGCAGGTTGCAGACTCATCTCAACATCAACTGTTCAAAGGAGATTATTGCATATTTTATATGCCTTCAGCCTGTTTTACAAAGCAGAAAGAAATAAAAATCAGGAACGACCATGGAATTAGTAGGTGTGTCCTAACTTTTGAGTATATATATCACAGTGCTGTCAAAAAGTGATTTCCCCATTTCCTGATTATTTCTTTTTGCATAATTGTCACACTTGAAGGATTCAGATCATCAATCAAATTTTGATATCACAAAGATTAAGTAAAAAAAAAAGTTAATTTTTTAAATGATGATTTCATTTATTAAGAGGAAAAAAAAGTTGTCCATACCTGCCCTGTGTGAAAAAGTAATTGCCCCCAAAACCTAATAACTGGTTGTGCCATTATTAGTGATGCAATCAAGCATTTGCAAATTACTGGCAATGAGTCTTTCACATCACTGTGTAGGAATTTTGGCCCGCTATTCTTTGCAGAATTGTTTTAATTCAGCCACATTTGTACAGTACAGTAACAGTAACAGCCTTTTTAAGGTCATCTCGGTCTGATTTTTGTATTTTCTGGGCCTTCAGAAGTGGACTTGCTGGTATGTTTAGGATTATTATCCTTGAGCTTGAGGTCTTGAACTGATGGTCGGATATTATCCTTCAAGATTTTCTGGTAGAGCGCAGAAGTCATGGTTCCATAAATTATGGCAATTCATCCAGGTCCTGAAGCTGCAAAGCAGCCCAAGTCCAACGTACTACTACCACCATGTTTGACTGTTGGTATAACTTTCTTTTTATGAAATGCTGTATTAATTTTACGCCAGATGTAACAGGACAACTTTCATAAAGTTAAACTTTTGTCTCATCAGTCCAGAGAATTTGCGCAAAATATATCAATATCAAGATATTTTTGGCGAATGTGAGACGAGCCTTTGTGTTCTTTTTGGCCAGCAGTGGCTTTCGTCTTGGAAGTTCTCTGAGGCAAGTGAGGCCTGCAGTTGTTTAGATGTTGTTCTGGGTTCATTTATGAGCTCCTGGGTGAGACTGATACATGTCAGTTACTTTGTTTCTCATCTGTTCTTAAATTTTGTTGCTGTTTTAGACCTTTTCGTGTGCTTCAATTAATTTGATTTAAAGTGATTTCTTGATTCAACATGTCTGGCAGACCTGGTTGAATTGAAATTTGACAAACATAGAAACATGCAAAAAAAAAAAAAGTATATATATATATATCTCAGGAAGGGGCCTTGAGCTCACAGCTTATATATATATATATCTCAGGAAGGGGCAAATACTTTTTCACAAAACTGTTTAATATGTTTAGCTAGTTACAACCTTAAAAGTTAGTATCTGTTTTCATTACTAAAAGCTACAATTTAAGTTTACAGCAGCACATTGTGCATTGTGTCTCTGTCGTCACTGTTCTGGACTGTTTTTGTTCTGTCTGTATGTTTAATTTGTCCTTCTTTTAATTGCCTGGTTGTTTCCAGAGCTGAATGTACAGTTCTCTGCGGTCTAAGATGGAGCAGGTGAGGCAAAAGCCTAAAGTCGTGTGGCTGTTTGATCCTGGCACCATGATGGCTGCCGCTCACTGCTGCCACCTACTGGCCCTCACCACAGTTTTTCTCTTTTGACACCATTTCTCATAACTTGTATGGATCTCTTGCTTTTTATGCGTTTGGTTTTGTCATGTGATGTCTCCTCACAGACTTTGTTTTGGTAGCTCGTGATAAATATAGAGCACGAAGTCAAAGCATCACTCAAGTGTTTGAGCAATTCACTGGTTTTGAGTGTCCTTGGGACTTGTGCTTGGCTGTGCCCTTTCAATCTAGATTTTAATAATGAGACATGGGCTACCGTCCATAACACTCATTTGCCATGCTGTGTTCACCGCGCACCTTCATTCCTGCTGTTCCATGTTTGTGTGTATATTTCTGATGTGTCCTGTGTGGAGCGTGTGCATCATTTCTATCATCTAGAAAGCAAACTGATTTGACTTTTCATATACACTGATGGTGGTCAATCAACTGAAATAATCAACTAGATTCATGATACATGAATTTGATGGGTAATGGATACTTCTATCCTGACAATGATGGCTACAGTTTACTTAAAGTCACATGACCATGTAAAAACTGATTTTATTTAGTTTGCATTAATATTACGTTTACAATGATATAATGATAAAATGTTAATTCTAGTCTTGACAACAGAGAGAAATTCTGAACCTGTTTGTGTCGGTTGACCGTCATTAGTGTAAGTGAAAATGTGTCAGTTTCAGTTGATTCTTTCTGTCTCTTATATTTTTTTAAACCAGTGAGTTTGTGTGTGTGTGTGTGTGTGTGTGTGTGTGTGTGTGTGTGTGTGTGTGTGTGTGTGTGTGTGTGTGTGTGTGAGACAGTTCTGGAGCAGCATAAGGAGCAGTTGCAGAGTCTGGCCTGGAAGGAGGACGGCTCTCTGTTGGCTTCCTCCTGCAAGGTGAGTCTGTGTCTTTTATATAAAGATGAATCCCAAAGTGTTACGAAGTTACTTTTGATACTGATATCAAGCCAGTATAGCAATAGCATTACAATACCCAGTAGAAAAATAATACTACGAAAACATACAACTTAACACCTAGAGGTGGAAGGTCACTATGTACATTTACTTCTTTATTGTACTTAAGTACAAAATTTTGGCAGGAAAATAAGTTTATTGCTTTGCATGAGACCTGATATTTAAACATTCAGCAACACAAGTTACACATCATTCCCATCTTTATTAGATACATTTTGTACAAGAAATATAGCTGTGTGAGACAAATCAGATAATAAAAATTATAAATTATAATTAAAAATTATAATAAAATTATAGAATTTAATCTAAATAAAATTTAATTGCCAGTCTGTCTGATTCATAGCTCTAGTGAATGTGTGCTGTTTATTTTCCCCTATAAACTGGTTATGGTGAAAATAAAGAATAAAAACCTCACCCACATTTCAGTCTCACCTGGGGCTTGTTACGTCAAATCTATGAATAGCTCGGGTTTATATAGGTCAGATTTAATTACATAGTCGTATATATAGTTGAGACAATCTCCATCTTGAACAATTACATTACAGTAAATCCTTTTTCATAAAATAAAAAGCTCAGATTTAGGCAATGAAAAGCAGACTATGGAGGTGAATAATATTGTCTGGCATGTTAGTTTTAGATTTTATCCTGCCTGTTTAGCAGGACGTACAGTAACATGCATGTCAGAGCACTGTCGTGTGCCTCCTGTATGCAGATGGATCTTTTAGTTAAGTACTGGGGAAAATGACCTCATATTAACCTTGAGCTGTTACTTATTTACACTTATAAATTAATCCCTGTTACATACTGTATATCTTATCTGTATAATCAGTATTAATATGACTGTTTACATATTAGCAGATGTGAGTGTGAGATGCACATATACAATTGATAAAATCTGTAAATAAGAAAAATACAGTATGCTTGTTTTGCAATAACTATTGACAGTATGTAACTGCAAAGCTAATACAACATTAATGTTGTGATATGTGCATCAATACCAGGAACAATTGATGCTTTAGGAAACATTAGAGGCTCAGAAAAGTCTGTCAGGCTGCACAGAGAGTGTAAGCCAGGAAACTGGACAGGACAGAAGATGGATTAGTGACGGAGGCAGTAATAATGACTACAATAGTCAGCTATGACTGAGGCAGTAATAATGACTACAATAGTCAGCTATAAAGTTTACCTTAAAAGGGTGAAGTTACTTTAGTATGTACAATACACACACATTGTGAGTAGCAGGATGTTGAGTGCTATTGCAGTACATTGCCAGTAGAGGTCACTAAAGAATTTGATTTACTCTGGACAAGTCAGTGTATCAGCATGTACAGTAGATGGCATGATTGCTCATTCTTTTTCTGCTCAAAGGATTGCAGAATTTTGCATTGCCATTTCCTATGTCTCATATTTAAATAGGCTTAATAAAAATATATTAAAATAAAATATATAGATAGATAGATAGATATACATATAGACACACAGACAGATACACATACATTAATATATTTTTTTTGTGTTTTTTTTTTTGGGTGTGGGGGGCAGGGGTAGGGTGTTTCTCTCTCTCTCTCTCTCTCTCTCTCTCTCTCTCTCTCTTGGGGTCGCCACAAGCTATTGGCACAGGTCTTTACACCGGATTCTCTTCCTGCCGCAACCCACGCATTTCTCCAAGCTTGGCACCAAGGATGCACTGCATTTCAGTGGCTGGGTATTGTATGAGCATAGGGTTAAGAGTCTTGCTCAAAGGGCTCAACAGTAGCAACCTGGTGCTGTCAGGGAGCTTGAACCCACAACTCTATGATCAGCAACCTCTATGAGCCTCAACTGGCTGAGCCACCACAAATATAAATTTAATAAGAAAAATAGACACTTTTTTAAAAGGTAATAGTTACGTTATTTAACACTGCTGATACTTAATGGACATGATAAAAGTCTTGAGCTTACAGCTTTTTTTCCCCCTTTGCCCCTTGTGTCCTGATTTCAGTTGCAGTTTGCTTGGCTAAATATGCATCCTTCTGTATTTTTGTGCAAAGTTTTGAATGTCATGACCGGTTATTATTAAAAAAAAAATTTAAGCAGTTAGTGACATATAACCAAGACTAATTTCTGGGTTTGAAGACAGAGAAAGATCTGTTGCTGCTCAGTTGCAACATCAGTTAAACAACCTCTACCTGTAAAACAAGGCAGATATTCGTTTACTATGCAACGGAAGTCTTGATGTCCTAAAAGACTGAACCGGTTTTTCTTGTTTTTATTTTTAATTTATTAGCAATTGAACATCAGTCACATGGAGAGACAGATATAGCCACAGTTAACAGCTCCCTCAGTGACATTGCATGGTTCTATTGGAAAACAAACAGCAGTTGTAGAAACAGTAACACCAAATTCCAAAATGACTCCATGAATCTTAAAGTTTAAATCTTAAAGTACCATATTACCTTAAAGTTCATATCTAGTTATTGGCACAGGTTTTTATGCCAGATGCACTTCCAACTGGCATCAGTAATGCTCTGTATTTTAGTGGCTGGGTATTATATATGAGCATAGGGTTGCAAACAGTTGCACCCTGTTCTGTTAGGGCTCAACCCCTCACCCTATGAACAGCAACCCAGAGCCACATAAATAAAATAAAATAAAACAATCACTTTTTATAAGGTTAATGGTGACCTTATTCACACTGCTGATACATAATGAGCATGATAAAAGCCTTGAGCTCAAATCTTTTCTCTCCTTTGCTCCTGTGTTCTGCTTGGGCCGGATCCCACATGTCACCTTTAGCCCTGCCACCTGGGGAGAATTCTCTTTAATCAGGCCTCATTACCTTGTCTCATCTATTGGCAAGCGATGGAATTATGACCTTTTTCAATGCAGAAAAAAAATCCAGTTAAACGTCCAATCCAGTCAGTGATTTAGTGCTTCATGGCTGACAGCATGTGACCCACACATACAGTGGTCTTACTTCAATTGCGCCATGTTCTGGAAGGGGTATAAGGAAATAATAAATTAACCTTTTCATAAGGCCATTAATGCAAGTAAAGCAGAGCAAGTAAATTGACGGGGGAGTTTAAGAGTTTTGAGAAGAATTTTGAGAAGTTTTTTGGCTGGAGATATTACGCTTTTGTTAGAGAATGCACTCTGCTTAGTACTTTGCCTTGAATTTGTAAATGCCAAATGTAAAGTTAAAAGCATCACTCCCCCCCCCTGAAGATTTGATGTATTGCAACTGTCACATAGACATTTTCATCAGCATATCTAAAGAGAGGCTAAAATGAAAATGTAAGAAATTATTTACATGTGCTCATTTTTTTTTCTGCTGAAAAATAATGTAATATGCAGCCATGTGTCAGGTATGACACAATTTACCTTGATTAATATTTAGATTTATGCTCGAGCAGTTTTTTACAGCAACATTATTTTTTGCTAACTATGGATTGTTGAACATCCTAAAAAAGAAATAAAAAAGACAAACATCTTTAAAAATATATAGTTTATCAGTTTCTTTTCTGGGTAGTCGCTAGCTAACTTTGTGTTAGCCGAAACTAGCGATTAATTATCTACAACTCATGTAGCTCACTTGTTAGGTGTTTTTTATTTATTAATTTTTTTTAATGCAAGTTGGTTACAGTGTTTGTAATGACATTATTAAAATCACTTTTGCCAGTTATATGGATTACTTGGGGTAACTTATGGCTTTAAAAAGCTACCATGTTTCTCTGTATGTTTTCTGTATAACTCTATACCGCTACTTTAAAATTGTTCACACAATTTGAAGCTACTCTGATTTATCACAGTTTGTCCTGTAACAATACAGATACATTGCTTTTTTTAAGTTACAATTTTCCTGCATTATAAAAAATAGCCAGAGCAGCGTTAGCTTAATAATTGTGATTTTAGTGCTAATAGTTTTTGCACAATTTGTTATGTTTTTGCATTAATGCTGCTGGCTCATTATTACTAAAATTAATATAAAACAAAACTAATTCATACGTTTTCAATAGAATTTTAATGTTCAGTTCAAATTTGCAAGCCTTGTCATAGCCAAATATAAACCCATCTAGGAGTTTTGAAGCATCTGCATACCAGATCGCCTTCATTCAAACCACAGACTTCAGCAACAGAAGCATCACTGCAGGCTGTTTTACATTAAGCAAACCACTTTATGGTGCTGTTGCAGTGTTTCTGTGTTAGATTAGAGATGTTAGGAGATATGAGTTAATTGTAGGGCAGATAACTTTATTACTAGAGTGTAGAAGCCATGTGTAACTGACTGAACTAAGAGCGTTTGAAGACGGCGCCGGTGGAGGAGGAGATGTGCTGCACTGCGAAGTCAAAACGACTAAATTGACGAGAATAAAAAGAAAGGAGTAGAAAAACAGGAAAGTGAGAGAAACTTGACACTAGATCACAGACCAGCTTCAGACATTCTGCCCTTTGCTGTGCTCGATTGTAATTGAACTGAATAGACCCTTCAGTGTCCCTCAAATCCTGCTTATTAAAGTAAATCAGTGCAGCCTACATATGTGTTCAATTTCAGGCAGTTTTACCCCTTTACAAGGAACAGATCAACTGGATCCAGGCCAGAAAAGAAAAAAAAAAGTTTTCATGACAGGCTTCATTTGGAGGCATGGAGCTGCGTATTTTATGACATGGGCCATGTGCATAAAGAGCACCTTTTGTATGCACGCTGCAATTTGTTATTATATGTGAACTGAGGACTGTTGAGAGGATAAGGCTCAAATAAGCTCATGGATGATTGTGTTTGTTAATCTTCCCAGTCATACAAGGAAGTCTAACATTTTATAGTCCTTCTGTGAGTTTCATACATCACTAAATGATAATCATTAATTTACCAATACAGTATATGGGGTGCACCTAAAAGTAAGCTGCAAAACATTTCCACTTCACAAGTGAATCATTGATTGAAAAGCTGATGGACGTGTTTAGTGCAGGTGTCTGAGAGAGTTTATTTAATTTTGTCATGGTCATGAATGAATGCAGTTTAACACTATTAAAGCATCGGTTAGATTTTTTAATAGACATTATCCCCTTTCACACAGAAAATGCACAATAAAGGCATTAAGAAGAATCTCAGTATGCTTCTTCCACTACCATTTGGTAATTCACACAGAACACACAAATCCTCCATTGGGTCTCCATTCTGGGCACAGAGAAGGCGTGATGTTTCACATGACAGGTGGGCGTCTAACGTGTAAGATATAACACGTGCAGCGCAAATAACATGAAATATAATAGCTTTCAAAACAACCAGGGCGGGTAAACTAAAGGCGTTTTCACACTGGGGTCCGGGAATCGTTTCCGAGCACACTTCAGGTGATTTTGGTAGCTGTGCATTGACGATGCAAATCACCAAATGCAGCTACTGCTATTCAACTATGTGTAAAAAAAAAAAAAAAAAACTTTGCTTCTTTTAAATTCCATTTTGCACTTCAGGATTTCTCTTTTGTCTCAGCCTGTCATGTTCCAACCAATCATGGATGAAAATTAATTCTTGTAACTACAGTAATAATAACATAGAAAGCAGGATTTTTAAGAAAATCTCTTAATACTAGAATGAGCCCAGCTGTCAATTGCTTTTGAAACAGTTAAATATTTGTAATATAATTCAAATATAAATGACTGGCGCTGCTGACCAGTCTCAGTCTCAGCTCACCCTTCAGTTCATTGTCTTGAGGCATTACAGCTTTAGCATGAATTAAAAATGGGCAAATCTGATCTACTCTATATACTCTGATCAGCTAGAACATTAAGCCCACCTTGGTTAATCTTGTGCCACGGGGTCTTCACTGGCCACTCACATCATGGCTCTAAAGGACCTTTCACGGTGCGCCGTGGGTGTCTGGGACCAGGAATTGGCAGCAGTTTCTTTGGGTGCTGTGGGTTGCAGAGTAGGCCTCTGTGAATTGTACTTGCATCCCATGGATGCTCAATTGAACTGGGATCTGGGGACTTTGAAAGCCGAGACGGTGGTATTCTTTGCTTGCTGGGACTCGTGTGCGTTGGGCTGTGGTGCACCAGGTTTTTTGGTGCCTTTCTGTCATGGCCAGCATTAAGTTCTTTGGAATTTTGTGCTGCATTGGCTTTTCTGCTGGATCAGACCAGACAGGCTAGTCTTTGGTCCCCACTGGCATGGGTAAGCCATGATCCTGGCACTAGTTTACTGGTGTGTAGTAAATGTTAATGCTATGGCTGATCAGGGTAAGATTTCTGTTGTTTAAACCTCCCTATGGCACATATCGGAATGTTCTGTGATGAGTGGATCTGCCATTCACACAGATCCCATCTTGCCCCATCACTAGCTCTGCTCCTGGCTTAAAGGCCTGACAACAACAACTCGGGATTCTGCCTCTGTTTCCTTTATCCAGAACGCCAAGGCACAACCAGGGCACAATACTCCTGCACTGAACTGGCTGTGTAAAGGGTGTTAAAATCACAAACACAGAAATCCCAGTTTAAAAAATAGGTTCTGAAAGTAAGAAATCTGTGGAAGAAAGTAACCAGTAACCAGATAAGGATATCTATCTTCTTCTGGAATACTGAGGATTGTGGGATTATAGGACACAGGTGCAGAAGGGTAAAGACAAACAGCTTGTGTTAAAAAATGTACAGTGTCAGCCTTTTGTGAAAAATAGTCTTGAGAAAAACACACAACGGTATTTATGATTACAGCAGCAGGTCAGAAACGAGTCTACAAGTTGAGACTTCCCAAAGTCCTCCCCAGGATCTTAAAGCAAACATGAATGTGAGGGTCAGCTGTTCTCTTTTTGACAGTGTGTACATCCATGCACTTTTTTCTCATCACCTTAATGTCCCTATCCAAGAATTTCACATCTCTCGATTTCAGGCTGTTTGGAGTGAACTAGGTTAACAGTGTCACTCGTTATGCTGATTAAATGTGTGCTGTTGTAATGAAAGCTGCTTTGTAGGCCTGTAGAGCTGCACTTATAGCTTGTTTATTAGCCACTACATTCCTCTCCGAGGGGCCAGGCTTATCCTGAAGCTCCAGAGACTGAGCTCTCGCCTCCCTGAGGCTACACAGCTCGTGGGTGGGCTGCCCAGAAACTAGCAAAGTCCTTTTTTTGCCACACTTCTCTATAGGCATCCAGTCAACTCCATTTGCTCTCAGCCATAACAGTCTAGCAAAACATGACTCCCATCATGTTTACTCAGTCATAAAAAGCCACGGTGAAGTCGGAAATAGAAGAGTGTCCTTATCCGTTGAAACCGATTTTGTCTTGCTTCTGTTTATACTGCACTCCTTTGAACAAATTTGTCTGGTTTTCCTCTAGCTGGGTCATTTCCATGATGTCAAATTCTTCTCTATTCGTCCCTATTGATCTGCTGATCTTTTCATGCTGTGATTGAAAAGGGTAATTGTACCAGAAGGATAATTTCAGTTGTTGATAAATGTTTGGATAAATGTGTGTGAGTGTGGAGTTTTTGCTTTCAAGGGTGATCTGAGATGTGGTATCATAGATGAGATTAATTCAGCTGGGAAGATGATGTTTGTGTGTTTATGTGTGTCAGGGTGTTTGTGAGGTCACGGGATTGTGCAAGTGTGTGCGCGAGTGACTGCACGTGTGTGTCTGCTCATGTGTATGTGTGTGTAAGTGCGCGTGTGTTTACACTCACTCACTATGCAGACACACTGCAGCAACCTGCTTGGGAAGGCATTGGGGGAGGGGTGTCTGGGTTTTAAATTCAGGCTAAGTTGTATATGATAGTTCATTTAAAAGATAACAGAACAAAATACTAAATAGTTAATTGTTACATCAGCCCGACTGTCACCTTGCGCGCTCTCTCTCTCTCTCTTTCTCCTTAAATGTTTGTTCATATTTCTTATTTATCTTTATTGATGCCAATTACAAATTCACATAACATAAGATTTACTCACAAAATGCTACTTATTTATTAAGTTCTATATTTATTTTTAAATAAAAGCTCTTTATGCTTCAATAAATTGTTTTATTGAAATATTTTCATCAAGTATCTCAAATAAATTATTAGGTCTAGTTCATTAACAAAGTTAGTTCTGATAAAACTGTTTTTCCAGAGAAACCATATGAACACATACAGTATGGAATTATGTAATTAATAACAACAACAGTCAGTTGTTATTTTAAAACATGAAGCTCAGCTATTCTGGAATAGTTTTTTCAAGAACAGGATTGTCAAGTGCATTTGCAAAACCCATCAAGCACCATGATGAAACTGTTTCTCACGAAGACCTTCCCACGAAAGCAAGACCAAGACCGAGACCTCTGCTGCACAGGAGAAGTTCATTTAGAGTCACCAGCCTTAAAAATCACCAATTAACAGCATCTTAGATTAGAGCCATTATAAAGGCTTTACAGAGTATACAGTAAGTAGCAGACACAACTTAACATGAACTGTTCAAAGGAGATTATTGCATATTTTACATGCCATCAGTATTGTTTTACAACATAGAAAGAAATTAAAACCCCAGTGCTTAGTTAGTTCAATACGATGATGGAGTATGCAAGCGTGTGCTTCTGTTTGTGTCAGTGCACAAGAGCCTCTCTGGCCTTGATTAGAGCTGTGTTTTGGTGACTAGTAGACAAGGCTGCCCTGGTCACATTCTGTTTCTATTATGGCTCGTTTCTCCTGATCATTGCATATGTGTTTTCTGATTGGCACTCTTCATTAACTTCATTAACTGCATGTGAGGGGTCAGCTGATGGTCAGTGGTCGATCTCTTCGTTCAGGTTCATTTTGCAGCCATGAAACTCCCTGTACTAAAGAACTGAACCAGAATAAAATGTTACACACTTTCAGCCATGAGAACCTAAACAGTTTAAAACAAGACCAGAGCAAAATTTCAAAAATTGAATTTTCTATTATATTGTTATATTTTTATTATATTGTTATATCACGTCTTGGTTGAATGACAGTACATGTATGAGAATGGATTTACTTGCATGGTGCAGTTCTCCGTATTCATTAATCATCATATTTTTGCATTTAAATTTATATTTGAATTTATATTCAATTTTACATGTATATTTATATTTTTTATATTTGTCTTCTTTCCTTTCCTAGGATAAAAACCTGCGCATCTTTGATCTGAGAGCACAGTTGACTGCAGTTCAGGTATTGTACTTCACAACTGTTTTCACTTCAGTGTCACTTGACAATCAGTCACCGGTTGTACGCTGCATGCAATTTGTGGCTGGTGCACTGATTTTTTTTGGTGTGTCTCCTCTCACTGGTCACAATATTTGGTTTCACTGTCAAATAAAAACAGTGCTAATCTCAGAAATGTAATGGAAAAGATAAATGGTACATCTTGGAGGTCTTTGTGTGTGTGTGTGTGTGTGTGTGTGTGTGTGTGTGTGTGTGTGTGTGTGCGCGCCGCCCTGGATATCAGTATAAATTTGTCTGTGAGTGTGTGTGTGTTTTTTCCCGTGCTTGGTAGGTGCAAAAGCACCATGCTGAAAATAACATCCTGCAGATTTGTCCCATATGATTGCTTTAATATCCATTTAGAACCAGGTGATAGAAATGTACTTTTTCCAAAAGCTAGCTGCGGTGTAGACCTATGG
Source organism: Clarias macrocephalus (assembly GCA_011419295.1). Taxonomy (NCBI): domain Eukaryota; kingdom Metazoa; phylum Chordata; class Actinopteri; order Siluriformes; family Clariidae; genus Clarias; species Clarias macrocephalus. Next base: position 5,671 of record JAAGKR010007641.1, on the reverse strand, counting down.
GCAAGTGGGCAAGTCTGTCACACCATATACATATTCAGCTCAAAGTGCAGAAAACAGTGGCACTAAAGAGCACACCGAGCCAGGCAATCAGAGCATAAGACCAAGGCAAGGAGTGACCTCCAGTTCTGAAAAATGTGTCCGAGCTCGCTTTTTCAATGATATCTTTATGTTTCATACATTAGAGGACTCAAAACCAGAAAATCTTCTGTCTGAATGTCTGTCTGAATGTCTGTTAAGCCAGGTTTTGTTATAGCATCACACAACACTGTCTAAACAGAGTTTAATAAACCTTTGTCAGTCCTTCGCCCTAAATTCATTTCATTCATTCATTCATTTACATTTAGGCATTCGGCAGGCGCTATTACCCAAAAAGTGCTTTGAAGTTTACATCAGTGAATAGATACTTAGACTGGGTTACTCGGTTACTAAAAAGTGCCATCAGTCAAACACAACTGGGAAGAGCTTTTTTTTTGGGTGGGGGGGATTAGTCCAAGTATTGAAGAAACATGTAGATTCAATCATGTAGATTCAATCAATATTTTAGTAGAAGTGACTATGGCATTACTGTATGTGCCAGATTAGAAACCGCTAATTGTGTGCATTTGGATTTAAATCTACCGCTGGACAGAATTTAATGAAACTTTGGCATTAGTTAATATTTTCACTGCTAAAAAATAACAGCACTGAAGTTGTATAAGTGAATTTTAAGGCACTGGATTAATTTTAAGACAAAACTTAATCTTTATCCGAACTACTTTTTCAATTGTTCATCTGTGGTTTACTTTCCGGTTACTGAACAGAGAGTGTAGATAAACTAACAATTTAGTGTAAACTAGGCATAAGATACTTAGCCTTACAAACATTTTTTTTATTAATTAGTGTAATAAATAGAAGTGAGTAATAGTAAATGAACTGAGTGCACTTGTTGGAAATGATCTCTGTGTTAAAGCAGCGTAAGAAAGTGACTCACATTGCGTTTGTGCCCTCAACAAATAGTCAGCGACACCATTAGCAAGCTGTGGTGTCTCATTCTTTTGTTTAAATGCTGTTGATCATTAGTGAGCTATGAATAACATACAAATACTGTAGCATGGACACATAACCTTCTTGTCCAGTCAGTGCCGGCCTGCTGGGTTATGAGGCGAGATCATGGAAACTGAGCACACTGGGGTAACTGTGTGTCATTTCAGTGTCTGCAGTTAAGATTGAATTAAATGTTAAAAGGAATCTCAGACATAAACACATTTGTTTTTCTTAACCTATTTATGTTTAATATTTCATTCTAAAAAGAATTGTCATATTAAAATATCACACACCTATACACACAAACCATCTGTATGAGCAAACTGTACCACAGTTAAATTGTGACTGCAATAGTGATGAGAAACAGCTTCTGCTCTGTTAAGCCATGAGCTCGCCGTCGCCGAATCTGATTTCTATTTCTGTAGACGTATTTTTTTCGTTTACATGACGGACTAGTTGCCATCCTGAGCTGCTCACTGTAAAATAGTTAAATCTTAGTCATATTCTATTGTGATGAGAAGGAAATGCTTTTAATACAGTTCGCGGGGCCCTTGTTGTAAGGCGGGGCCCTCGTTGTAAGGCGGGGCCCTTGTTGTAAGGCGGGGCCCTCGGCGACCATCTGTACTGCCTGTTGGACAAGCCGGCACTGTGTCCAAGCTATCTGTTAGTAGTTTTGCCCACTCCTGCATACCAAAATGCTGTTTGTTTTGGTGATATCTGGTTTTAGAGCTTCCCATTAGAGTTTCCCATGCGCTAATAATTCAGCGTTGCGACCCTGAAGCCGTCAAGTCGCTTGTTTTTCTGCTGAATTAAGGTGCTAATACTGTAGCTGCCTGAGTGAATCAATCCTGGTAAATATATCAGGAACGGCGAATCTGATTAGGATCAGGGCGACCTACAGATCAAACAGTCCCACAGTCTATCGAGCTGAGGTGTGTGGGCTGTTTTTAATTTTAGTAGGTAAAGAAAGCAACAGTGGCCAGAGAGGATTAAACATTAGCCTCCTGCTCTTGGGTAAACACACACTGAAAAGTGCATGCGTACTTTAGGTGTGTGTTTGGTGCCGACTGAATTCCTTTCTGCTGTTTTAAACAGAGTTGATGCCTCTAATTCCGTTTTTTGCTGCCTCTAGGTTTTTAATTACCTCACTTTTATATTACAGAAGGTTTAGTTTTATTGCAGTAGCTGCGGTAGTCACTAATCACCAGAAATGGTAGAGACTATGTGGTCTGTGGTCTCGTGTGACCTTTTTTCATGACCTTACCCAGCTCCATGGCATGTGTTTTCCCTGCAATGTCCTGAATGCTGAAAGACGGACAGTGTAGTGACTGTGCTTTGAGAATTTTTCAAGGTTTTGATGTCTGATGGTTAGGGAGTGTGGGCTGTTTTGTTAGACACCATGTGGAACTGCTGAGTTTGGGGAAGTTAGCACACTAAACTCTGGCGTGTCTGCATGTGTTGTGGAGGCGCTTTGCATTCCAGACCAACGAGAGAGAAAGAGAGAGAGAGAGAGAGAGAAAGTGTGCGTCAAGCTTCTGTACAAAATAAGCTTTGGCAGAAAAAAATAGTTCTGACTCAGCATCCCAGATCTCCATCATCTCTGTTTAGTTTCCATTTCTAACAGCCATGCCTGTGTTACCTCTCTCATTAACACCACATTTGTTTGATTATTCTTAAGTAAGCTGTTCCCAGCCAATCACAGCACTGGTCACAAGGGTTCAAATAGGTAAACCCTTTAGGGCGTTTTACACTTTTGTATAAATCCTGCATATACAAATAAAAAATGATGTGCCCTGTTTCTTTTGCTTTCACACATATAGAGGATTTGTCCAAACTTAGATTTAGAGTCAACTGAAGTAGACTCTAAATTTAAGAAAGACATTTAAGAACACACACAACTTGTGAAAATGCACAGAAAATCTTTGTTCCAAAATCTCTTTGCATGTCCTTTCATACATGAGAAAATTATGTACTTACATATATGTGTAGACATACAATAATTTTGCAGGATGATGCCTATAGTAATTATGATTGAGTGAAATCTGCATAAGGCAAAGAGACTGGAGTGCTTGCTGGTGTAAACATCGTTTTCACACTTAAAAACCTGCACAAATGACATTTCTGTTCACTCAACTCTCTCTATTCCGTGCACGCTTGTGCGCTCTGTGCTCACCAGGGTTGCCAGATCACATTATAAAAAATTGTAAATGCTGAAATCTGGCAAAAATAATAATATCCGCGCTAGAATTTAAACAATAGCTAAGGTAAACTGATTGGCTGTTTCTTTTAGAAAATGCAGATACCTTCTGCCTTTCAACATTAGTGGAAGAAAAGTCGATCCTGTGAGTTTTGTGATCCGTCACAAGGCTACGCTGTCGAAAAATACTGTTTTTTTTTTTTTCCCTCTTTCAAAATCAAGGACGCAAAAAATACAAAGATCAATATTGGTATTACAACAATAGGTATTACAACACCTAAAATGCAAGTTAATAGCTATGTGAGCTACGGAGCATTATTATGCAAAACATTGTTGGTTAGTAAATTTTTCATCAATTAATTTCTTAATGGAAATTAATCAATTAATGATTAATCTAAAGTAAATGTCGCGTATTTAGAAATAGCTGGATGAGTCACAGCCTTGAAATCTTTAGAAGAGTTCAAACATCTCTGTTTTCAGTACAGGAAATTACTGGCCACAAGGCCGTGTATTGATCATTCACTAGCTTCCTTTTCCCCCCTTTATTTCCTTCTAATTCTCAGCCTTAGTTCTCAGCATGCACTGGTCCTACACTGGTCCTCTCAGCATGCACTGTAATCCTAAATGCTTTCTTTAAAACATTTGAAATAGCTTTCTGAGGCAACTTGCAAATTAAAGGTTAACTTCTGAATATGCTAAAAAGGTTACATACACATGAACTCACAATACATGTGACTGGCTTGCATCAGTAGTAGTTGTGGTGCCATTGGGATTTGCAGCTGTAGTTTCTGGTCAGTATGGCAAGTGCAAGTCAGATTTTGTCAGGTTATTCAGTTATTCTTCTAATAATTGGATTAATCAGCATGAATACTTTTAAGATATAAAAAATTGAAGTTAAGTAAAAAAAAAAAATAATAAAAACCTTGTCAAGCACACTAGCATTTATTACCTATATGTGTGTGCGCATCCTGCAAAAATAAAAACTATTGTGTGCATGTAATGACATGCAGCGAAGGCCCGTGTACGTGTGATCATGTTTAACTGGTCCAAACTGTAGGTATTTGGTGTCATCACCTCATCATGGTGTTGAATAAACAACTCTTACCAAAAGAATGAATCCTTTGATGAGATGATGCGATAAAGTGCTTTTTTCTAACAAGACAAACTCAATTTGTCGCTCTCAGCTCTGGATTTCTTGAGGTTTTGTGCATTTTTTGACGTATGTCTCAACAAAGCCAGGTAGAGTAAAAATAGAAAGTAATTGCCATTCTGCACGCGCTGTATTTATGGGAATGAGGAGAAGCTGGGTAATTTGGGTGGTTGAGCATAAGTGGAATCTCTAATCAGTGCGCATTCAAGAGCTGGTTTTATTTAGTTTGCTTGTGCACTGTGTGTTTTAGGAGAGAGTGGCACTTGTAAATGATTCCTGTTGCTTTCATGTGGACATTGGTTTAGTGTTTGGAATGGCTCTGGTATCGCTGATGCTCCTTTTTCCTGCCTAACCTTGTGACCTTGGTGCAGTCACTCGTTTTGAGACGGTTCATTTCCACTTATTAACCGTTGCAGTTGTTTCTGCACTCTGCTCCTCACACAGCGATCCAAACCCTGCAGATCGTCTTCTCTTTTAGCTGAAAGAATCCATTGGATTAGAAGGAAGTAGTAGTCTGGGTGTGGTGCACATTGCCCAAAGAGGACATATGTGCTTTTTTGCCTCGATGTATATATGTGTGTGTGTGTGTGTGTGTGTGTGTGTGTGCGCGCGTGTGTGTGCGTGTGTGTTTCAAATTACAGAGCTGAAAATACTCCTCATAGTTTTGGGCTGGTGCTGGCTGCAGTGATGGAGAGATGTGGTCCCTGGCACACAGGAAGACAGGAAAGAGAATATTTTTTGGACACAGAGAGCCAGATTTCTCGATTTCATCGTCGGCTGCTGCTGCTTTTGGTGAAATTAGAGAGCTCCTGGAATGAGTATGAAACAGAGAAAAAAGGCAGGGCTGAATGAAAAACATTCAGTACAGACAGGGCGGCTGCAGGGGTTTTTACACACACACACACACACACACACACACACACACACACACACACACACACACACACACACACACACACACACAGAGTCTAAAAAAAAAGTCTTGACTTGTGGATCATATCTTTTTGTGTCATATCTTTTTAAGTTTGTGTCTTCACATTTTTTATTTATGTGAAGCTGTAAGAAATCCTCTCCCACCTCAACATTTACTACAGGAATTTACTTAGTAAAAGGAAAATAGCATTATTGGCAAATTTTTAATATCTTAAAAAGAGATTTAATTACTCACTTAAATTCATCTACATCAGATGAAGTCAAACTCATCACCTTTCAGCATGTAAATGTGAGCCTCATCTTCATCTCTTCACTCCACTGATCTCTGTCTCTGCTAATATCAGTGGGGAAATAACATGTTGTCCACA
>JAAGKR010007640.1:23856-35470 GCA_011419295.1 Clarias macrocephalus | reverse complement strand
GGAGAACCAGTGGCATAAGGATAAACTTGTCCTGTCTGTTCATCCAATCAGAACAGGGACAACTACATCCGCTCATGTAAGCTCCTCCCAGACGGGAGAACTTTGATCGTTGGTGGTGAAGCCAGCACTCTGTCTATCTGGGACTTGGCCACGCCCACTCCACGCATCAAGGCGGAGTTGACGTCCTCGGCTCCGGCGTGCTACGCTCTGGCCATCAGTCCGGACAACAAGGTCTGTTTCTCCTGCTGCAGCGACGGCAACATTGTCGTGTGGGACCTTCACAACCAGACGCTCGTCAGGTAGCTGTGCTGTACATAACCATGCGGTGTGTGATGATTTACGAGGGTGGCTTTTGATGGATGTGGTTTTTGATGCGTGTTCCTCCACAGGCAGTTCCAGGGCCACACTGATGGAGCCAGCTGCATCGACATCTCCAACGACGGGACCAAACTGTGGACCGGGGGACTCGACAACACGGTGCGCTGCTGGGACCTGAGAGAGGGCCGACAGCTCCAGCAGCACGACTTCACCTCCCAGGTACGGCAGCACCAGAGAATCATGGGAATTTGAGTGAATATGTGATGGATGTGTTTTATTAATCACACACTTGCTTCTCGTTTGTGTGTGTAGATCTTCTCCCTGGGCTACTGTCCTACAGGAGAGTGGCTGGCAGTGGGCATGGAGAGCAGTAATGTGGAAGTACTGCACGTCTCCAAACCAGACAAGTACCAGCTGCACCTTCATGAGAGCTGTGTGCTGTCACTCAAGTTCGCCTACTGTGGTACGAGTAAACACTCACATAACCAGCCAAACTGTGCTGTTTCTCCGCTCATAGAATAACTAATTATAGAAGTACACTGTGCCACCCATTGAGTTCTTTCCTGTGTGTGTGTGTCTGTCTTTCTGTCTGTCTATTCATCTGTGTCTCAGGTAAATGGTTTGTGAGCACAGGAAAAGACAATCTGTTAAACGCATGGAGAACTCCATATGGAGCCAGCATCTTCCAGGTAAGTGGGGGAAACCAAGATGAGATGAGAGTCAGAAATCAGAAAATGCAACCTTCTGTCTTGTCTTGTGCTAAAACGGACACACGTTTTCCGTCTTAGTCTTTTTCGACAGGTGCACGTCATCTCTTTTCTTTCCTTTAAAATCCTTTGTGTCATTATCGCCGAGTAACCGACATTGGTTTCCTGACACGACAGCCTAATTCTCTGGCGAAAACACTTTGTTTTCCTTAGATAATCACAGATTAATTCGAGGTACTGAAAAAGCAAGTTGCTTTCGCACTGTTACAAATTAGATGTGCAGAAGCATGTTGAGATTTATGACACATTTAAAATCCATCGCCTACTGATTGAACAGCGCCCTGAACACTACAAACGTAGGAGCAGTCCTTCATTAAGGAGGGAGAGAATGTCGTGGGGACTTTTACTATAGCATGGCAAAAATCTGGTGTTGTGAGCGCTGGGTTTATAACGAGCACCAGCTCCTTTTTTTTTCCCAGAAAAAAAAGTGACCACTTTTCATTCTTTTGCGTTTCTTTGTATCATGCTTTCAGGTTTTCAGGAATTTAAATGCTACAGGACAAAAAGCTAATTCCTTTTTGCCTCCCGTCAAAGTGGATAACTTTTTTTTGTTATTGTGATCTTAAATTAATTACGCCATCATCTCAGGAAAACCACATTTGTTCTCTTGAGCGCTTGAGGAAAGTATATCGTCATGTCAGGAAACCATTTAACTACCGATGATGCTGTAAATAATTTAGTCTTATGAGAGAACATTAACTTTTGGGACAGCGAAATCAAAAAACAAAAATCTGGAAATCTAATGCTCTTTTTATGGCTCCTGCACTTCTCCACATTATCACATCTCCGGCATCTCTTTCATTTCTCTGCTGAGTTTGTAATTAATGTTTGTTTGATGGTCTGAGTGAGCGTTCGTGATTTGCAGAAAGTTATTTAGAGCTAGAAAGCAGTGAAGATGACTTCGCTGATGACTGGGACCGAAATAAACAGATCGCTTATACAATACAATAACGTTTCAAATGAACCGATTGCAGAGTGGTTTGACGTGTCCTTTTTTCTCTTCCTTCTCTCTCTTTCTTTCTCTTTCAAGTCCAAGGAGTCCTCGTCCGTCCTGAGCTGCGATGTCTCCCCAGACGATAAGTACATAGTTACTGGCTCAGGAGATAAGAAAGCCACCGTGTACGAGGTGGTCTACTGAGCACACGAGAGACGAGCGAGAGATGGATGGATGGATGGATGGATGGATGGATGAATGGAACAAAAAATGAGTTGAAAGAAAAGCAGGGGAGCTCATTCATGGCAGCTGTTGTGGGCAACCATAGGTGCTCTTTCCGAACTCTATTCCCCTGCTTCTTCTAACCATTAGTACCATTAAACTCCCTTCCCATCCCCGTTCCATCCCTCTTTAAGTAGGAAAGAGAGAGACAAACAGAAAGAATAAACAGTGGGAGTATAATTAGCACAGTGTCTAGATGAAACGCCCAGCGGCGATGAGAAAGCACACAGGAGACGGAGTAAGCACTTAGGGAGCTGCAACTCACACAGACACAGATAGCAGACAATCAATACATTACTGTAAAAGAAAAAATAAAAATCACACTTTAATGAGCCCAAATGCAACAGAGCTCGTTACACAGCGCCTCCGAGAGCAGAAACATCAGACCGAGCAGCGTAGCGCGGGCTCTGGCTTGAGAAACCTGTTTCAGTGTGTCTGCATCACTCCAATTACACATGCACATGGATTACACAATTCCCAGCTGAATTCTGCATCACACGTTTGCGTCTCCTGTGAGCGTCTCCCTGGAGACTCTAATGAGGAGCAGCTGGACCGCTCGGCGGGTTCCATGTTGAAGACTTTAAACAACAGCGTTTTCCATTTTTAATTCCAGACAACGGTTACATGGAAAACGCTGAAAACATCTAGAAAGCGTCCTTCGGTCGAGCAAAAGATGGCAAAATGACGATGACGTGTTCTGGAAACCTCCTGAATGTGAACTACACTGCAGGATCCGCGACAATTTAAAGTCAAGACTGACGCAGACGATGAATCTGACATTTCAGAAGCTGGCAAAACATATATCGCGTGCCACTAAAAGCGTAGACTGTACAATCAAACGCATTGTGCAAATGTTCCACCTCCACTTCATATTCACTTTTACGTCAGGGAAGGGATTTGGTGAAGCCTGATCGATCAGCAATGTTAAATACCGTCACTAATTCGTCGATTTAAAAGACAACAAACTAAAATCGTTTATTATATCGTATAATTGCATAGAGGAAAGGTAATCTGTAACGCAATCTGTAAACTGATCTGGCTATCCAGGTGATTTGCCCTTCTTTCTTAAAAATAATAATTCTACACATGATCATTTGCGCCTCATCAGTAAGCCCATCTCATTCAGAGGCGATTATATCATGTGATGTGGAGCCTGAGGTTTATACCTCTAATCACTACCTAATGGTCTGCACAAATGGACTCACTCTGAAACAGGAACTAAAATGGTTCCTGGATATTTGGCCAAAATGTAAAATTATCCCTGACGTCTGATGTGACAAAGAGATTCAAAGTTCTTGACGAAGATCTTGTGCTGCCAATTGTTTGGTTTTGCAGTTTAAAGACACTGGTTCACATTAAAAGTCTTCTGCTCTGATGTTGTGTAGTGTAGTGTAGTATTAAGGCCACCTCATATCTCCAGGGTCCTTGGTTTAATCCTGAGCCTGGGGTTACTGTCTGTTTCACATGCTCCTTCCACAGATTCCTTCAAAAAACATCAAGGGAAGCGTGGTGGTTATGTCAAATTGCCCCTAGATGTGAAAATGTGTGTGCATGTCACTCCTGGATGGACTGAGCATATTCCTACAGGAATACGCTTTGGATCCAGAGCATGTTTCAGGCTTGATGGTTAACGTTCATGTTTTTATGTTTACGATGCGTCACTAGTGTGAACAAGCGTCTGCCCTGAAATGAGTACTTTTCCAAATCAGTAAGTCATGTTCCCAAAAAAGAAGCAAAAATACCACAATCCATCATTTCAGTCGCGCTGAAATGGACGCACTAGCAGCAGTCTTAATTAGATAGATGATTTGCTCTAAAGGTCAGCCTGAGCTGATCAGCTGCTGGTTTTGCCGTGTTTACTGGCACTGAGAGGAACAGCGGTGAGGAACGCATGCAGAGTGCCGTAATATAAAATAAATATGGACTCTGATATGTCTGTCGTTTGTCATTACAGTTGCAGACCTCGTATCAGATGTGTATTCAAACTAGGACAAGTCACGGAAATCAGAAATACAAAAAGCCCGTAAAGTGTCACTTTTCTAACAAAACGCTATTGTAACAGATTCCTTGATGTGTTCCCAGGCTGTGGGTAATACGCGCGCTGCAGTTTAGTTTGCAGTAATCTTCGCCTTTGTAATCACGCCAGAACACAAAGGCAGTACACGACAACGTTCCCATATCCGCACAATCCACTCACTCTGACTTACACATTATTTCCGCCCTCTCACAAACAAGTTCCACTTAAAACTGTCCCTCATGAAGCCAGAGCTGATAACAACTGCGCTGCTCTTAACGGGAAGGGAACACCATTAGCAAATTAAATGTTACACATGTAAAGATATAAATAAATTGTACAGGATTTTAGTATGAATACTCAATTCTAAGGCGGCACGGTGGTGTAGTGGTTAGCATTGTGCTAGCACTTCAGGGTCGAGGGTTCGATTCCCGCCTCGGGTCTGTGAGTATGGAGTTTGCATGTCCTCCACGTGCTTGGTGGGTTTCCTCTGGGTGCTCCAGTTTCCCAGTGTGTGTGTGTGTGTGTGTGTGTGTGTGTGTGCCCTGCGAGGGATTGGTACTCTGTCCAGGGTGCACTCCGCCTTGTGCACTAAGTCAGCTTGTATAGGCTCTAGGCCCCTCACGACCCTGTACAGAATAAGTAGTTTAGAAGATGAATCAATATTCAACATAAATAAATACATATATACTTTTACAGTGTGCTGTACATCATAAATAACTTAAATCAATACAGTAACCTTAATTAAAATAATACAAAAAATATTGTGTACAGGAATCAAGGTTACTATCATTAATTATAATAATAATAATAATAATCCCTGCAGACATGTTTCGGTTTGTTTTTATTCCGAAGTCACCCCATAATACACCCCTGCTTTATCTTTGCTGCATCTTAAAGCGCTGTGGTTGCCCACCCAACCTGCGATGTCTGAAAGTGATCCTCACCATGCTGAGGGAAACGATTTTGTGCTTTTAATTTGCTCAACATTTTTCTGGGGTTTTGTTTATGTGACTCAGAAGAAGACCTGTCTTGGAATCTGAAATATTCTTTCGCTTGCTACTTTTCCAAACACACACACAAAAAAAAAAGAACTGTAAGATTTTTTTTTTTTTTGTAATGAAAATAAGTAATAGTGCTACAACTGTGTTTTGTTCTGTTTATTGTTATGCATATAGTGTATTTGCTCCTTTCTATAACCAGCTCAGATGACGGCTGCCCGAAGACGTCGGGATTTTAGTCTTGCGCAATCCAGACCATATCCACTGCCTTATCATTACATCTTACCTGTAACAGGAATTGCATCACATCTGGTCATGCTATGGGAATCTCTGTATCTAATGCTGCCTGAGGCTTTGTTTCTACAGTATACTGACAACAGCGTATAGTGTCCAGCAATCTCGCTCTGAAGCCAAGGACTTTTTTTTTTTTTCTCAAAAAGGCACAGTTGTGATATCTCTCTGTAGCACTTCATATGAGATGTACCAGACATGCATATAAAGACAATTAAACTTGTGGTCATCTTTTGAGCTCTTGCGTTTTGGGTCTGTCACTACAATTTAATTCCATTTAACTTTTTTGGAATATGGAAAGAAACTCTTTTTTAGTATATGTTTGAGGCAAGGTTAGATAATAATCACTAAGCAGGGACACATCATGAAAATAGTCCACACAAAATATTGAACTCTGTATATCTCTACCCATCTCAATCTTAAAGTTTGAAAACTTAAAAACTGGTGAAGTTTTTAAGTTTTCCACTAAATACAGTTCCGAACATTCTCTTCGGCCTGTGTCTCAACCAGAAGTAAAGTTTTAGCATTTAAAAAAAGAAAGAAAGAAAGAAAGAAAATTGCATTGCAAGTTTTAATTGCGACTTTACCGAATAATGCCTCGCCTACTGTACATCTACATTTATAACCTCATCAACTCATGGGGAAAACATTACTTCAAAATTGGAAACATTTAAAAGTTTACAATGAAATTGTGTAAAGTTTTATTATGAGCAGCATCCATACAAGTCTCTTTCTCTAAAGTCACTCAACACTTCGCTTCTTCATCAGTTCATTAGTCTCTGGTCACGCTAACATGAATTAATTTAATCAGTTTTGTTGGCTAAATGCGTCATGGACGTCTTATTTCTCTCAGTGGTACAGACAGTCTCACCGTTGGTATCTAATTACAAACTAGTGATTTGTCCATTTTGTTAAGGCATGCAACTCTATAAAAGGATCCATTTGAGACATTTGGATTTGTACGAGGTAGTATCAAAAGGTTTTGAGACTAGTTTAGTAACAGGTCAACAGATTTTTATAAGTCAGTGTGCCAAAAGACATTGTCCTGTGTACATCAGGAGCTGTTCAACTGGTGCTATTCTGACCACAGGCGTTACCATGTCTGTGGACGGCAAGTTACAACAAAGAGTGAAACTTGCCAAATCTGCTACAGAGACATGATCCTGCAAGTTTACAGCAATGCTGCAACGAGGGGAGGGGATTTGAGTGGCACGCGCGCTTCAAGAGCGGAAGAGCATCACTGGAAGACGACAAGAGATCAGGATAACCTTCACCAAGGTCAAACCACAAAAATGTCAAAACCACCCAGCAACTTATGCGCGATGATCGCCGGAGAATTTCCGACCCACCTTACTCAACACATGATAAATTATTCACAAGTTTTTTAATAAGTAATAAAGTACTTTCTTGTAAACAGAGCTAAATCTTGAAACTTTTTGATACCGCCTCCTAACCTTGCAGAATAAAGGAGAATTATATTTTCTACATTTTGTTAATGTTTTCTTAAAGTAAAATAGTGGTTAAAAACTAAATTTAGCGCCTGATTAGAAGGATAACTCAATGTCTGGAATCATCATCGTGACCAGCAGATGAACCAATTCGATTCTGGAGTTTATCCAAACAGGGTCAAGCTCAAATGTTTGCAACAGTCTTTCTTCAATAGTTTCCTGAATGGTTTAAACTTTAAGAGTATTCCAGGCATACAAATGAGTAAACATCGGGACCAGACCACAGCAACATCCGGCAGGTTTTAGCAGACTAGCCATATAACTGTGTAACACTGCAGCTGTTTAAAGTATACAGCAGCAGCTCCAGAATAAACAGTAAGTGTTACTGAATGGCACGTAGTGGTGTGGGGGAACATGCTTGAGGTAACTGTAACAGAATTCTAGCAAATACATAAAAATTTAAAAATAATAATAAAGTTTGACCAATAGCAGGATTTTTCTGGACCTGCTTTCAGAACCCATGAATATATTTCACCCAGTAGATTCAAAACTACACAGTTTGGTCCAAAGGTCTGATCCGTAATCAGAAATGTGTTCAAAAGTCTAACTTGCAGCAAATGCTCAAACTGACAGCCTCTTGCTTCACAGTACTTGTGTATACACTGAATACAAGAATGTTGAACATTTGTATCAGAACTGATGTTACACGCTCTGATGATTTCCTCCTTCAGTGCACGGATTGTTCGGGGATGATTCATATTCAGACTACTGATTTAGACTATTAACTCCAGATGACAGGAAAAAAGGGGATTTTTTTTTTTTTTTTTGAAAGGCCCTACAGTTGGTTTGCTTCTATTTGTTCTTCTACTGGTTGTTTAGAAGCCATCTTGGGTCTGAAATATAGCGAAACATCTAATTTCATATAAAGAAAAGTGTACATGGATGGATTCAGAAGAGAACTCACAGGATTAGAACCTGAATGTACTGAATGACCAGGTTATCACATCTATGGATTTCATCTTCCCTGATGGCACAGACGCGATCCAGGACTTTTTTTTTTCCAGGAAAAAGAGTAGCTCTGGGAGCATGAGGAATTATTTTCACTCAGAAAATGGTCCCAGATTTCACTGTAATCAAAGTGAAAGGTGGTCAAATGGACATTTTAGTGCACATTTCTTTTGGTCAGGCAGTGCATGTGGAACATGATGAACAATGGATTGGCCTTAGCTGAAGTATATTAAGTTGCTGAGAAAAGCAGTTTGAGGAAACCGGTAAGACATTGTTGTAAGGCATTTCTCCGAATTAGCCTTCCTGTCAGCTATTTCACAGACGGGCTGCTCTATGGGGAAGAACTTGAATTTGGGGAGGAATCAATCAGCTATTGAACGCACCTAACCACTGGGTTGGGGAAGCATCCTATTGGTTCCCTTTTAAATGAACGCATTTAATTTTAGAATGCACTTGCATACATATTTATGTACATATTCATATTGCCAGGTCTTTTCTTCAAAACAAATGTCAGACACAGCCTCCAATTATTAGAGGTTTGCTTTGAAGGAGCTTTATTTACAGTTCATACACACCAAGTATCCAACAAAAGCCAAAATACCGGTCATTGTGAGCAGACATACAGCATACACAAGAAACGTGCTAATGTTGACCATCTCCCTGAAGTTGTTACAAATAATAATAATAAAAAAAAAAAAGTAAAAGCATGACCCTTGTTAGCCCAAATCTGTCACCGTGTCACTATACAGTCGTACTTGCTGCTTACGCCGTGATCCTTTAGACGCTGAAGACCATCAGTATAGACTGGATGAGAAGAAATGGCAGAGACATTGTCGTAGTCTATTTCCTCCAAATGTCTTGTACCTGTTCAGTGCACTGCTGCTCCTCGACTGTCCATTTTCCAGAGGCTAAAAAAAATATTCTCTTTGCTATTTCATTCACTACAGAGAATTCATCTTGTTATAAAAGAACAAAAGGAAAAACAATAAAGCAAAAGAGAAGTCTTTGGAGGAATCCCACATCTCTGAAGCTAGCTTTCTCACAGCATTAAAAAAACAACAAGGTCAATCCTGTTGTGGAGCTCCACAGTCCTCCCTCAATGCCTGTCCCTAACGGACATCAAATAAAAACGCGTAGGCGCTTTCTCAAACTCCATGTTCACCAGTCTGTTCCAAAGTCAAAGTCAGATCTTGGTTTCCACTCTTCCAGCTACACGGCACTTCTGCCTTTCCAGGATCCAGTTTGCAGTTTCTTTAGTAAATGACTTCATACACAGTGGCCTTTTTGTCTCCTGAGCCGGTCACGATGAACTGGTCGTCAGGTGAGATGTCACAGCTGAGGACTGATGAGGACTCCTTCGACTGGAGACGATAAAAAAGGGGAGTTAACAAACTGAGCAAACCTGAGTCGTTTAGCACATGTAAAACAAAAACGGTTGGCTCAATCGATCATAACAAGGACACATGGGACTGTGTATACAACACAACCACTCGATGTTCACCCTGATCAAACACCAGAAATATATCAGAATGCTGGACCCAAGGCCGCACAACTAATCCTGTTTTGTTCCGTTTGATATTTTTGGCCTTCTAGTTTAACTACTCGACCGTCAAATTTATCAAGCTTAATTAAAATTACCGAGTGTACCAGTCTTACAATTAGTAAAAGGAAATTCCTATTCTGGGCTGCACCATGATATAGCATATTTATTTACTTTAGTGATCCAAGTCTGCTAATAATATTCAGCATTCACAAAAAATTAACAGTCCTGGAGAAAGATAAATCTTGCCTGTGAATTTAAAACCATTAAAGGGCATTTTTGTAGCGGCCTGAGAAAACCAATCAGAAGTGTGCTCAAAGTCTGGCTGGAAAAGAAAAAAAAAAAAGCCTAAAACGCACTGACACTTCAGCTTTAAAGCGGAATGTTTTGTAAAATTTACTTTACAACCATCAGATGAGTTCTCGGTGTGTGTACACAAAAATGTGTGTCTGTTTCTGTCCTTTTTCCATTTTTGTATTGGAAAAGGCTTAAATGAGATTTTCCACCTAATATGACCTCATAAAACACACGCACACACACACACACACACACGCACGGGCACACTAGGGGATCTCTGAGCCATGAGAACAGTGAAATATGGGACATTTAAGAAACCATGAATGTAGTTCACAGAAATCATATGAAAATGTACATTTTATTTGTCAGGAGCATTTAAGAGTAAATCATCATAAATCTGTTAAGTACATTATATTATCTTAGATTAGATTAAACAAATTCATTGTGACATTTAGATCCCAAGCACACCAGGTGACAAAACAGAAAGAATTCTTCAGAGGAACCCGACTCTAATGGGAACCCAAAATTATCAATATAATCATGCAGCTCTAGCTAGGCCAAAAAAACAAAATGCCTTGACTACAGACAGAAGGGGGCAAGCAGCCTAATGACCAGTGATCCACAAACAGCACCTTCACAACCGCCGAACAATAAAGAGTAGTCATGAAAGTGCTTCTTTAATTGCAACTAATATCTGCATTATTGTATATCGCCTTCATACAAATTAAATTAAATTGCTTCATCTAATTAGATGCCCATGATATACAGATCCGATATTCAAATTCTATGTGGCTTGTTTAGGTCAATGTGTTAAAATTAACTGTGCTCAGAATTAACCAGAAACATGACCGTACCTGGAATATGCTGGAGCCGTACGGAGTTCGCCAGGCGTTCAGAAGGTTATCTTTACCTGTGCTTACGAACCATTTGCCTGCAGATAGAATACACTTGTGAGAACGCTCAATGAACTCCATTATTTATTACAAAAAAACAGGAAAAAGAAATAAAAAATGCTCGTACCACAGTAGGCGAACTTGAGTGACAGCACACAGCTCTCGTGAAGGTGCAGCTGGTACTTGTCTGGTTTGGAGACGTGCAGTACTTCCACATTACTGCTCTCCATGCCCACTGCCAGCCACTCTCCTGTAGGACAGTAGCCCAGGGAGAAGATCTACACACACAAACGAGAAGCAAGTGTGTGATTAATAAAACACATCCATCACATATTCACTCAAATTCCCATGATTCTCTGGTGCTGCCGTACCTGGGAGGTGAAGTCGTGCTGCTGGAGCTGTCGGCCCTCTCTCAGGTCCCAGCAGCGCACCGTGTTGTCGAGTCCCCCGGTCCACAGTTTGGTCCCGTCGTTGGAGATGTCGATGCAGCTGGCTCCATCAGTGTGGCCCTGGAACTGCCTGTGGAGGAACACGCATCAAAAACCACATCCATCAAAAGCCACCCTCGTAAATCATCACACACCGCATGGTTATGTACAGCACAGCTACCTGACGAGCGTCTGGTTGTGAAGGTCCCACACGACGATGTTGCCGTCGCTGCAGCAGGAGAAACAGACCTTGTTGTCCGGACTGATGGCCAGTGCGTAGCACGCCGGAGCCGAGGACGTCAACTCCGCCTTGATGCGTGGAGTGGGCGTGGCCAAGTCCCAGATGGACAGAGTGCTGGCTTCACCACCAACGATCAAAGTTCTCCCGTCTGG
>JAAGKR010007640.1:12152-23836 GCA_011419295.1 Clarias macrocephalus | reverse complement strand
CATCCATCAAAAGCCACCCTCGTAAATCATCACACACCGCATGGTTATGTACAGCACAGCTACCTGACGAGCGTCTGGTTGTGAAGGTCCCACACGACAATGTTGCCGTCGCTGCAGCAGGAGAAACAGACCTTGTTGTCCGGACTGATGGCCAGAGCGTAGCACGCCGGAGCCGAGGACGTCAACTCCGCCTTGATGCGTGGAGTGGGCGTGGCCAAGTCCCAGATAGACAGAGTGCTGGCTTCACCACCAACGATCAAAGTTCTCCCGTCTGGGAGGAGCTTACATGAGCGGATGTAGTTGTCCCTGTTCTGATTGGATGAACAGACAGGACAAGTTTATCCTTATGCCACTGGTTCTCCTCATTAAATGAGAAGATATCCTGGATGATTTATGAACATAAATCTGGTTGACGATGGATGGTAACTAACCTATAAGGCATCTACTGGCATCTATGTCTAGGCCATTTTGTCCTGACATGAACTTCCTCATAAAGACCTAATAATTGGTCTATAATTGGCGAATGGTGCACCTTAAATTTGAACCTTAAATATACATCTTTTTGGTCTGTGTGACAGCTTGTATATGGCCAACCTTCAAAAAGGCATAATGAGACATTTACTCATGTCCCATATTTCTAACAATGCACTCACAGTTCATTTATTTGAACGTTGTTGCTGTAAAATAACTGGAAAATAAGGCTAGCTAGACAGGGAGATGATTTAGCTAGCTAAGACAAAGATGTTAAGACTGTGGCTACTTTTACATTACAAGCCATGTTGTTCAATTAGATCAGATTTGCACATCATGATGGATAATATTTATAATTAGCGGATTTTATCTGACTCTAATGTGGACATGCCTGTCCTCTGGAAGAACACGCACATGGACATCGATACATCTTTGCTTACGTTATCGGAATTAAAATGTCATACTTTATTTGAAAGAATGGATGTGCTTCTAGCAAAAATATGCTTGGTATTTTGCTCTGGCAGACGGCAAGCAGTTAATCGGCTGTATTTGTTGAGGTCCAGAAAAAGGAAGAAAGCCAGATGCCTTGCTTTAACTAGCGCTGCTATGAAAGCCCCATGCTGCCGGTGCTAATTGATGACATCAGAGCCCTATCCATGCAAAAAGTCACATGAACTCCGATCTCTTCGACTCATTCAAGTCACATGACCGTGTATCCAGTCTAAAACCAACAAGAACATAAGTGACTTAGATCTGCTCTGAAAAATATCAGTTGTGTAATAATCAGATAATCAGATCATAATCAGATTTGAGTCACTTGAGGTTGGTGAATGTGATCGTTGCCTTCATTGTGGACTGTGTGACAAGAACATAAATATTTCTCTCATATTAATTGCCAGTTGACTAGACATCGCCTCTGTCCAATCAAAATTAAACTGCAGTGACACAGCATCAACCACAAAGCAATAATTTAAGACGGGTCCCACCATAATGACAAACATCAACATCAACTAGTGTAAACTAGTGTAGCTCTAAGGAAATTTTATCTTTTGAAGTTGGAATATCATATATTCCTACAAAGAAGAATGTAAACACAAGTGTTTAGAAACTGACCAGACAGTCGAGTTGGGCCATGGGGCTCTTGCTGCCTGGCTGGCTGATGTCCCACACCTTGACACAGCCTTTGCCTCCAGTGTAGACGTGGCGTGTGGAGGTGCTGATGGTGACCGCACACACCACCTCTCCATGGCTGAGCGTGTGGATCTGGCGGGCATGGCGCGGGATGCCCGGGCCCAGGAGGGCATCAGGAGGGAAGGGCACAGGCTGCATCTGTCCATCTGCACTCACATGGAATGAGTACGCACTGAAGAGAAAAGGAGAAACAGCAGAATGGTTTCTAGTAGGTGGTTTGATGGCATGAAATCTCACTGTACCCAGTATAATGACATTAAAAACATTTTTATTCTAATAACATGAATAAAAAAAAAAATCATCATTTAGGACAGCACATGATAGTTCAAGCCAGATGAATGAAATTCACAAAAGTTTGCTACAATAAAGCCAGCCTTCACAGAAATCTAACTGGAACTGATACAAACACATCAAAGCTCCATAGCCAATACCAGCACTCCTGTTAATTATAAATAATAATGAACATTTCGCAAATATTTCCTATGGAAAGTCTAATGACTAACTCCTGGACACAACTATGGTGCTGTTTCCATTGCATTCAGCAAAAGCTATGTCATAGGAAAATTGTTAGACATACATTAAACAGTCCACCTGTAATATAACAAACTGTGTGTGTATGTGTGCGTGTGGTTTGTAAAGAGAAGAGGCGTGTTATTTAACACCGACCGAAACACACTGCATACTATTAAGGACAAACAACGGAGCTCGCTCATTAGCATTCATTTCACAGAATTCAAAGAACGCTAATTACCAGCTCAGATATTCTATTCATCTCAGGCCAGTGTTGGAGACCGAGCAGACCTGTTGTGTATTGTGCAACAGCCAGAAAAAAATCTCACTACTGATTAAGTATTTATCAGTGACACATTATAAGACCTTCTTATATATGGAACAACTCACACAGGGACACCAAATGGAGGTCACTCCATGTAAATGGATTAAATCAAACAAGTAGGGAAGTTCCTTCTACATTCCTCTACATTTATTTAGCATTCTTAGTCTGTGATTCCAGTGTCAAGATAAAATAAATTTTAAAACCATTCGTTAATTTTTCAAGCATGGGATAGAATGAATTAAGTATATATGTGGCGGCACGGTGGTATAACGGTTAGCACCTCCAGGGTCCGGGTTCGATTCCCGCCTCAGGGTCAGCGTGCATGGAGTTTGCATGTTCTCCTCGCGCTTGGTGGGTTTCCTTCGCGTACTCCAGTGTCCTCACAAAGTCCAAAGACCAGCAGATTAGACTAATTAGCGTTCCCAAATATCCCATAGTGTGTACAGTAAATGCGTGTGTGAATGTTGACCGGAGGTCCCACCATGGTCTTAAAAATGCGAATAAATACAATAGTCACCACTGGCCTCCTTGGATCCTAGATGAACTACAGTACCGAGGTTCCTAGATGGATGGATTGAAGTATACATGTGTATATGTACACACTACCAGTCGAAAAGTTTGGACACACCTTCTTGAGCCAATGACATCATGACACTTCTAGAACAGCTGATCTTCATGTCTATGACAACTCGTTGTTACAAAATACCTAATTCATAGTTTTGAAACCTCCAGGATTGTTATAGAATAGAGAAAAAGTAATGAATAAATAAATCCAAATTTGTGTACAAACTTTCAGCTGGTACTGTATGTTAATAAATATTAGGAACTGGTTTGATGATCACTGATATTAATATTAATCCACTATAAATGGATGAACAATATGACGTGGCATTCTTTATTCGTATATATAAATATATTTGCCATATTGATGTGACATCAGGGGAATGAAGCAGGTTGATGGTGTAACAGCACATAAATCACACTGTCATTGTATTTGTTCCTTTAACAGCGCACCCTCAATAATATAATCCTTAACTTAATTACTTTATGTAGGTAAACTGATAACTTATAACAACCTGTTGCTCAACACCAGTCACACACACACTGACAAAAGGAGCAACCATTATGAACCATTACATTTGCCAGAACATACCTACTTGTAGGTAAATAAATACACAGACATACACTCTGATGGCGAGTTCTGAAGTTGTTTCTGCTTCTGAGTCCTCTGCCATTTCTTGAAAGATATGTGGGGATCTGCAGTGTGAACAAAGCTGGGCAATTCAGTCTGACTGCATGAGCTACCAGTAGAAACAGTCTGGTTTTAAACACACACTCATGGTATCATTATTTACAGACTTTCTGTGCTCGTGATGGAACAGAGAGACTGATGAGTTATCCATGTAGGCCGGTGAAATTCCATTGGTTACCCTGTAGGCTGGCTTTATCCTCCTATGAATCGTCAGGACTTTGTGAGAAATTTGATGAAGACCAGTGTAAGAGTCCAAATGCTAGAGGCAGTATTCGAGATCTGTGTACCATATATTAATACATATACGTAGTCTTGTTCTTCTGGACCTTATACAGAACAAAAGTCAGTAGATCACCATGAAATTGTGAAGTCAAGTTGGTCTATTTGCTGATTCCTGAACAGACCTGACTAAACAATATATTAGTCACGACAGAGTAATAGATATCCTGGATGATTTATGAACATAAAGCTGGTTGACGGTGGATGGTGACTAACCTATTAGACATCGACTGGCATCTATGTCTAAGCCATTCATGACCTGCCTCATAAAGACCTAATAATTGGCCTCAAATTCGAACTTTAAATATACATATTTTGGGTCTGTGTGTGACAGCTTGTATATGGCCAACCTTCAAAAAGACATAATGAGACATTTATTCATGTCCCATTAATGTTTGGCAAATACATTTTTAAAACGCCTTTGTGCTGAGAAAGGCTTTGTATAAAGAACTACCAATTAGCAAAATGTTCTTGTGTGAAACTGAATATAAAGAAATTACTGCTGAGCAAATACTCTGAAAGCTTTCAGCATGGGCCATCTGTCATGTCTACTCATATTTACTAGGAAAGATGAAGCCTGTGGATAAAATTACATCATATGTTGTTTTGTTCAGTTCTGAAATTTGTGAAGTTCTGAAGTGTTAGTCCTCAGATGTTTTGGGCGTTCTCCTACCATCTGAGAATAAATTACATATTTCCATCTTTCTGCATGATTTATATGTGGCTCACTCAGAACTTTCTTTTTTTGCAGTCATTGCAAAAAAGTTCACCAGATTGATTGATATACCAGGTTGTCAAATAGAGCAGTTATAAAAATAAAAAAATAAAAAAAAAGAAAGAAAAAGAAAGAAAACAACAACAACAACAAAAGATTGGACATCTTAATATATAGCTAAATAAGAATAAAAAAATAAAAAATAAAAAATAGAACATGAGAAAGACTGTTAAATTTTATTAGCTGCCTGGTTAAGAAAAAAAAAAACATTCCACTGATCAGATTGTAATATACACAAGATGTCTGTACACATCACTATCGTGTTTAAGAATTAGATATCTGACTAATCCATAAAACAAACATCAGTCAAGCTGTCTTGACAAGATAATTAGTGGCCATAATATACGATTGCTCCAGGAAGCTTCATAACCCAAAGACTCTACAGGGACGCATCAGCGTGAGGTATAATTAATAACCGGAGGTGGACTTGTGTGCTTACATCTGTAATTAAATCCATTGGATCTCATTCTGCACCCCATGATGCTATTTAGCAAATTCCATCTAATTCTGGATACTATGGAGCTGTGTAGATTAGGCATTCAAAGCTTCGGTACAATCAAGGCACAATGCATGATCTGAACAAATCTGAACAAAGGATCTGCAAATTTTATTGATGATAAGGCTCAGTGACACATTGTGTGTAGCAGTCTGGCATGCGCTTTTATTTGAAATATATTCAATATCACAGAACTGGCATTGGCAAGTGATATTTTTTGTACGTCCACTGCAGAATAAATAGATGCACTGTATTCTTTCCACAGAATAAATGCATTATAGCGGTTTTGAAATGTCTCTGGTACACGTTTCAATAGGCTTGGTGGCATGGTGTGAAGCTTTTCTTTAAAAGCACTGTGTCATATGAATGGGGTGTCCTGTAATCATGTAGACTGCTTGAGTAGTGTTCTCTCCTCTCGGGGAAAAAAAAAAAAAAAAAAACGGATTAAATTCATCATCCAATCATCAGGCCGATAATGAGGTCGCCTAGATGTGAGGGTTAAAATCAAGACAGATTGTACCTGTCTGAGGTGAGCTGTTGTCCTTGTAGAAAATGTAAAAGTGCCTAAAAGAGCACCAAGCAGGAAAAGTACCCCTTCACTACACCGATTGTCCCAGATGTAGTTGAACAGCACAAAGGTTTTCTTCTTTAGCTTTGCACTAGAACTGAGTCCAGCATGTGTTTAGTAATCAGTGTGACTCCTGAACATACCTAAAATGTGAAAATTATTTTAAGTAGCCATGCAGATTTGTAGGTATGATTGTTTTTTTTGTTGTTTTTTTTTTAAATCACAGCCTGACGTAAAAAGTTAGCAATAAAAAAAAAAAAGTAAACTTCATTGTGTAGCTGAATGCTGCAGGGTTATAATGCATCACCTTGTAGCCCGGGCACAAAACTAAAGAAGAAAAACACAACATGTTCTAGCTGACTGATCAAATATGGGGGTTTTGTAGAAGCACGTCAATGTGATATATTAATAAACTATACCTTAACAGTAACATTTACTACATTTACATGTAATACAAAACACACATCGTAAATACATACAAAAAGATTCTGCCTGGGCAAGAACAGAACAAAGCATTTAGAAATGACAGCAGTTCCACAAATTAAGGATGAGCAGCTCCGAGGTGAAAATATATGATTTGTTTACTGTGTGTAACCAATTTTTCATGTAATGATCTAACCAATTACTGACAAAACACAGCGACAAATGGGAAAGCGTCCCTTTTAAGTGAGCACCTAACTCCAGATTAGTCTGATCAAGTGTGTCTATGTGCTCGTGTGTGAAACAATTGTAAAATGCACAAGCATGTCACACAATGGTCATTAATCAAGTGCTTCAGCAAAATATGCATTATTATAAGCCAAACATTAGTGCTGTAACATACGGCCCATACGTTATCCAGTTTGGGTACATCAGTGTAATTCAATCCAAACATGGAGAGATGTTAAGGAAGAAAGCCTGAAGCAAAAGCCTTAAAGGGAGAAACTCACGGCTTGCCCCCACTGGATCCGGGCAGCGAGGAGGACAGCCCTGAGGGCCTGAGGTGAGAGCGTGATTCATATGCCACCTGGAGAACACAACGTGAAGTACAGGATTATTTTAGGAGACCTTTTATTGGCTTTTGCTCTACTCAGTGTAAATGACTGTGAAAGTCAGACAGGAATAAGCATATGTTAGAATGAAGACTACAATGGCACACAGTCACAACAGCAAGCTAATGGTCCTTCTGTGTGTGTGTGTGTGTGTGTGAGACTGTGTATTCACCATGGGGCTGCGTGTGTAGGCACTAGCTGCAGTACTGATCTGGGGTGAGAGAGTGATTGATCCACCAAAGCTGCCTGGACTGGCCAGCTCTCCATTCAGTCCAGCATGAGACACGACACCAAAATGAGCTGGATAAGAAGCTGGTGCCATGGACAAAGGACTGCGCAAAGCTGCTACAAAAAACAAACAAACAAAAAAAAAAAACGCATACTTTGGTCAGAGGTCCATCAATTTTTTGCCTGACTAATAAAAACTAACCGTAATGCAAAAACTTGGTTGACCAGCTGTCCTTTACCCATAGGATCTGCTGAGGACACAGGCTTAGTGACGAGCCGTAGACAGGAAGTGCTGGGTCCAGGGGTGAGGGCCTCACGGTGCGAGGGGGAACTACTGCCTGACTTTGACGATGGCGACTGACACTTCTCTGACTGCAGAAAGGCAAGGAGATCCTACATTCAGTTATCAGCGGTCATAATACTGTATGTGCCGAATAATATGTGGATGAACGACACAAACGGGGGTCAGAGCCAAAATATTAAAAAGCGGAAAAAGTGTTGAAATCATTTAGCAAATTTATACTAGACATACATGATGTGTATTCGAAATGCAATTTACATTGGATTAACAAAAATTCAATCCATCAGTATGAAATATAATTTTCAATAAATCTCACTTTTATCACTTTAAAGCTAGCAATTCCTGTAAGAATGTGAAACGTATTTTAAAAACTTTTTTTTTTATATGTTCAAATTATTTTAGGATCTTTTTATGTGTGTGGGTTGATATTAAAGTAGATATTTCTATAATTAAAACTGTTCTTTCTTAAGCGGCCTATATTACGGCAACGCTTTTAGCCAGAATATTAACGGTACTCTTTCTAGTAAAGATGTTTTAAAAAAAAAAAAATTATGTGAATGTAGAGAATGGCTTGTGCAGCAGAGGTGCAATATCTGTGCCAGGCTCTACCTGTGCCAGGTCCTTGCTCTTGCCTGGAGCAGGGCTGTGATCAGGAGGTGAGGGGGCAGGAGGGAGGCTTGGTGATCTGGGAAGCTCCTTTCTCAGTGTAGGTGCTCTGTCTAAGCCATTTCCATGAGGAGAGTGAGGAGTGCTGCCGACAGGAGAGGAAGGGTCCTACAGAACGGGGATAAAAAGAAATGCAGACAGGGGAGTAAGGGAAATGTAATTAGAAAACATAAAGATGGCCATTATTAACAATTCCAATCGATTCCATTCCCTACATACAATTGATTTGATTCAGCTATAACATGGACACCTACGGTATAAGGTCTCAAATATCATGCATTTTAATAGCTTCATAATCTCTCTCCCTCTCCATCTCTCATCCTTTATCTCATTCACTTCTCCTCTTTCTGTCGCGCTTTCTCTGCTCACTGTTTATCTATTATTCAAGACTGCAGAACACTCACGCAGGGAGCGCGTGTGTATATTGTTTTGTGTCTGTAAGGCAAATTATGGAGAGGAAACATATTTCGTTATGCCACATGAGGAATTTCAAAGGCTGAAAATATTGTAGAGGAATGGTGAGCTTATACTAAACTAATAACACAGCCTTTGCTGAGCGATGAAAGGAATACACCATGGCCTCGTTAACTCACTGGGAAAAAAAAAAAAAAAAAAAAACCAGCCCCGTGCTGGAAGACAGTGGTAAATTGTATTTAATCATAACAAAATGTCCTATTTATCAAGCTTTAGGGAATAGACTAAGTAGCTTCATATGAGTGTCAGGATTAAGAGCGCAGCCGGATGCAGGTTCAGAATCCTCTTTAATAGATATCATGAACAAATACACTCAGAGCAGAACACAAATGGAAGCAGATCACTAAGAGACAATAAACTTAACAGACAAACTAAAACACAGAACTTAAATAGAGAGCTGAACAAGACAATAACAAGATAAAGTGTGACAGTGTGACATTTACATACAAGACATTAGTCCACTTTAATGCCTAATTAGTGTAAAATTTATTATAACAGTTCGTTCAATCTGATTGGGCGAGAGGCTTTCCAGGATGGGTGATAAGGCATAGTGACCCCTAGTATGTCGCGGTACAAAGCTAACTAGCTTCCAACACAAAGCTGAAGTCCATCTCCCTCTCTAACTTTTAATCAAGGGCACTACTTGGTGTGTTGACAAATGAATGTACAACCTAGAGCACTAGCTTTCCATTTAATGCTATTTGGAATTCTACCCAGAAGTTAATGGAGCTTACATTCTAAAGCGGAATAAATGGAAATATAAAGAGAAACTTATGAGATTTAAAGGACTGTCCACTGCCATGATCCATGGTTTATGCTCCTCACCTTTTCGCTACACAGTACCAGAAAACTACTTTCAAGCCTGTTAATTACACTGCCAGTCGCCAGCTCTGCCAGTCACGGTTAGTTTATTCCGCCAGTCGTGGAAGAATGTGTGTTGAAGGAGCAAAACAACTTACAAACAAATAAACAAACAAAAAAATAAACAAACAACTCCTAAGCTGTAGATAATAAATGGTGTTTGTGGAACTGCGTAAAAGCAATATCACACTCAAGGTTGTGCTGTTGTGCTGGTTAACATCACAGCTGTGATCCTACCCATTTCTACATAATTTCTACACATTAAATTGCTAATCGGCTACACTGTATTACTGAAGAAATCTACATAAAACCTGCCATTACCTTCTATTTATCTAGATACAAATTTTTAAATGCATGATGCAATTATTTTCAAGTGTAAAAATAAAAATAAATAAAAATAAATGTGTAACTAATGCAGAACTTGGAAAAGTGTCGCTATAAAAACTTTACAGGCTTCACTCTGTATAACTATGTCAACTTAGTTTTAGAATTCTATACTATTCGATACTACTTTCCGTACACAAGACGACCACTGAGAATTAAAGAAATGTTACAAATGACAAATCAGGACATACCTCATTAGAGACATCCACCACTAGGTTATCTTCACTCTTGTCTCCATCACTGTCCTAAGAGAAAGAAAACAGGATGGAAAATTTTATGCATACAAGTAAAACATTGCTATTTTTTCTAATGAAGCCACTGCACTGTACAGAATACAGCCTTATTCACTTGCTTAGATGAAAAGCACAGTATGATGAATGGGGAATGGACTGTAATTGACAAAATTGGAAAAACATGGTGTGGTTTCTAAAATATCTCTTATAAGACTAATTTTTAGACAAGTGCGCACAGGTCTCAGAGATCACCTAATGTGTGTCTCATAATGTTCAAACTGGAATGCCCCCTGCATAGTGCAATTTTAATACCAGAAACTCCCTCTTTTTTCAAATGCACCATTTCAGTTTGTATTTAAATGAGTGAGTGCTGATGCTGAGCCACGCCCCACCAAAGAGCAACTGAGGAACAATCTCAGAAGGGGCTTTTCTTACATAAGGTCACATTAGAGGGAAAATCTTTTTCTTTTCTTCTTCTTTTTTTTTTTTTTTAGCAAATACAAAAATGTAAAAAGGACAAAAAGCGGGGTTTTGTTTTCTCGCAGTACATTCACATTCTGCACAATCAGACCCTTTTTAGACGTGGCCTAATAATTGTGCTCAAATAAAACTTCCCAGTAACCTCACAATTTCAATATTAAATACATGATACTGACTGAAGGACACGTGGGGTTGGTCTAGTGGATAGGATCAAACTACAGACTCTGTTAAACCCAAAAGGACTAAACTCATCGAGACATTCTTAGATAATGGCACCTGCTGGGTTATTATCATTAGAGTGTTGTGTAGTACATAATGGATGGCTGGCAGCCTGCTGCAGAATTTAGCCTTTTATGGTATCTAATTGCTGCTAAGGTCTGGAGGACTTTGAGGATCATAAATAGTGTCATCATTTGTTCATTCAGACGTTGTGTTAAATAAAGAACTAAGACTCATACGGCTTTCTATTGAGCTTGAACAGGATGCTATTCCTGCTACAATAGAATTTTGAGGATAGTTACTGAGAGATGCAGCAGAATTTTTCACCATCCTTATCCAGAGATTTGCCTGAAGATCCAGAATTATTCACTGCACCAAGGGCAGTTCATGTAATTGTTGTTTTTCCCTAAACAAGATGCTACACTATTACACCGTCCATAGATCTTAAATATACCTTAAGTTCCTAAACTGGCCCTTGAGTCAAGCTGGAATTGATCACTATGTACACTGCAAAGTTTACTTCAGAATGGTGGGTTATCTACTTTATGACTGCTGCAGCAATGAGTCGACACATATAAGTGGACACATTTCTTATGAAGGCAGAATCTAGTGCAGAATTTGTACTAATCTCATAGCTGATAAAGAACAATTAGATACAGATTTGTTTAGGGGAACTGTAAGAATGTTGCTAATAATGATCGAAACTCTTATAAATCTTCACCTTAGAAGAATTAGTAGTGATGTCACTCTAGAAGAATTAGTAGTGATGTCACCCTAGAAGAATTAGTAATGATGTCACCCTAGAAGAATTAGTAGTGATGTCACCCTAGAAGAATTAGTAGTGATGTCACCCTAGAAGAATTAGTAGTGATGTCACCCTAGAAGAATTAGTAGTGATGTCACCCTAGAAGAATTAGTAGTGATGTCACCCTAGAAGAAT
>JAAGKR010007640.1:0-12132 GCA_011419295.1 Clarias macrocephalus | reverse complement strand
TAATCTCATAGCTGATAAAGAACAATTAGATACAGATTTGTTTAGGGGAACTGTAAGAATGTTGCTAATAATGATCGAAACTCTTATAAATCTTCACCCTAGAAGAATTAGTAGTGATGTCACCCTAGAAGAATTAGTAGTGATGTCACCCTAGAAGAATTAGTAGTGATGTCACCCTAGAAGAATTAGTAGTGATGTCACCCTAGAAGAATTAGATCCAGGGTGTGATTAAACATGAGTGGGCCCTAGGATATTTTGAGGAACACCTTGTATAATCTAGAATGGGCACAAAAAAGTACCTTTAAATAGTCAATATCATTTGGCATGTTAATGCAAACAATGATGTGAAACAAATACTACTTGGTCATATATGTCTTATATGCCATAAGACTAGATACAAATCAGAAAATTCCTCTATTTGTCATTGTGTAGTCGAGGAGATGCTTTTATTTAAAGAGACTCCATTATAGACAGAAAGGAGACATTACTTCTCCTAAATGTACGTTTGAGGGAGGAATTATTGGGTAATGGTTGAAATTTGCAGATTTTCCCAATTTAAAACACTCACTGAACATTTTAAAGAATAAACAAATAAAAATTATATCCTGTTTTCATTTTTAACAATTATTGACGTAATCAACAGTAATCACAACAGTCATCAGTTGTTGTTGTTTTTTTTTTTTTTTAAACCAATGTTCAGTACAGGAAAAGCATACTTCTGGTTTCCTGTTGCCAAAAGTTCTGGTGAATGGCAGTGACTGACTAATCATAATAAGGGATCAGTGTGAGGTCCTGACTGTGCAATGTTGACATACATAATGTGACGGGCCGTCTTTATCTTCACAGCGCCTCCTCTTGGCGTCACTGCTGGTGTGAGAGGGGAAGACTCCCGAGGGGCCCTGACGCTCCTCTATCGCTTGACTGTCTGTTGATGACACAGACTTACTCTACAAAGAGAGAGAAACAGAGACAGAGAGAAAGAGAGAGAGAGAAAGTGAATTAACACACACACACACACACACACACACACACACACACACGCACGAAAATGACATCAGCACAAACTGGCGTAACACATAAATGCATACTAACAGGCGAAGCACACTGATGATAATGTCACATGTTCATGCATACCACACACACACACACATAAACACACTGATGAGCCCGTCACGCATGTGCGCAAAACGTACATTTTTACATCAAGCCCAGTTTACTCTAAAAGCACAGTTAGATTCTTTGTATAAAAGCCAATCTGTGTCTTCGCCAACTGTAGCAGCGCAACTGCTCTAAGATCTGCTTTTTCAGTCTCTGTGCATCTGTGATCTTTCTGGGCCAAACAGGAAGTGAGTTGGACAAAGATGAGGGAGAGAAAAAAACAGCACAAAGAAGTGCAGTACTCTCAACAAGCCTGAGTCTGTGGTCTTATCTGTCTCAGACTCTCTGTCTCTCTCTCTCTCTCTCTCACTCCGTCTCACTCACTTTCCTACGCTCTCGTTCAGCAACACTGAAATGATGAACAAGAATTGATTAGGACACCATGGTCTCTCTTTTATTCTGAGCTGCACATTTTCCCTCTGAACACCTTTTATCAGCGGATCATCAAGAACTACACATTTCTCTCTTCTTTTAAACTTTTAGTTCTGTTTCACCAAATCTGTCTCTCTGAGTCTCTGCTGTTTCTGTTAGTGCTGCTAGTTTAACTGAAAAAAAAAAATGCTTTTATGCTGACTGTAAATGAGAAATGGAAATAAAAGGTGCTTCAGTCTATGCATTATCATTCGGTTTTATTGCTCAAGGCACACACTGATAATGAGAATCTTTCAAGCGTTGCCAGAGGTCAACCCTGCAAGATGCTATGATGCTGATCCGAAGATGAAGAAACAAGTGCTGATGCTAGTTTAGGTTTTTAATGCTTCAGAGCTATAAAAGTCTTATTAGGGCTTGCTGTCAGTGACAGTTTCCTTTACTCGTTTTTGTCTTGTATATTATACTAGGCTTCATATTTAAAATGTTAATAAAACTGATTCATTTATTTTCCTTGATTAAAATGCTGTCTGAATAAGACTATGATGATGATGAAGATGATGATGATTACATTCACTGTCAATTGCTGCTAATTATTTCTTTTATTGCTGTTGTTACATGCTCCTTTATTGGATTTGGATGGAAAGGGTTGCAAAAACAAAAAAAAAAAGGAAAAGGAAATACTCCATATTTGGAAACATTTAGCACAAGAAGTGACACATACACACACATACACACATATCTATATACACACACAAGTTTGTAACTCACCCTGCTGGGTGCACCTTCTGAGAGCAGAGAAAGACAGAATGAGAGAGAGAGAGAGAGAGAGTTAAGAGGAGATAATTAGAGAAAGAGGGAAAGAAAGGAAGTGAGGGAACTGACGTCACTCTGGATAATAATAACAACACTGAGAGCAAGTCAAGGTCACAGTGAAAAGCCTTGTCCGGCTATAAAAATACATCTATTGTACCGATGTCCTCTCTACATCCCCTACTGCACACAGGTTACGTTCGCCAACAGGAGTAATAATGAGTCTCCTCGAGCACATACACACTGCTCATAACTGCCACACCTACAGTATACTACATGTTGCTTATACACTCACCTGGCACTTTATTAGGAACACGTGTAAACCTAAATTGTGTGGTTGAAGCACAATGTATAAAGGTCACTCAGATAGCCAGTAGTATCAGGTAATAGGCACAGAATGAGGGAAAAAATTTGATCTCAGGAATTTAAAAAGTTAAAGTTTACAGGAAAACATTATGTAATCATGTAACATATGTCAGGATGGCTCGATGGGTTTGAGTGGACAGAAAGGCTATAGTAACCACTCAAAACCATTGTCGTTAGCAGAAAATATCTCAGAATGCATCTCGGAGATTCTGCTGCAGCAAACAGATGGTAGGGTCAGAATTTGTCACCTCTGGCATGAACCGGCTTGCCTTGTGTCAATTGTTCAGGCTGATGGAGATTGTGTCGAGAATGCTTTGTGGCGCACTTTGGATCCATTAAAACAAATCGATTATCAACTGAATGCCACAACCTGTCTGTATATTGTTGCTGACCATGTGCATTAATGGACATAATTTTTCCATCTTCTAACAGCTACTTCCAGCGTCCTAATGCGCCATTTTACAAAGAAAACATAATCTCAAACATGATGAACACTGTTCTTCAGTATTCCCCCCCCCCGGTCACTGGATCCATGTCCAGTAGAACTCATTGGGGACATGGTACAAGAGGAGATTCACAGGTATGAAATTCTAAAGAATCTGGAGAAATTGCGAGATGCAAATCGTGTCAACACAGACCAGAATCTGAAAGGACTGTCTGTTTTCAACCATGGAGAATTGAGGCAAAGTAGTACATTGTTCCCAAAAAAGTGTACATTTACTGATGAACATTTAGTAAGAGAAGGACGAATAAATAATAGATATTTAGTGACGGTGGTTGTTGACAAGTTAAGATTGCACTTAATTATGGTCACATTGGATAAGTGGCATATGGACAGTTCTGTATGTTTCTTATATTGTTTTTACATCAAACACTAATCGAGTATTGTACAAGCAGTGCATGTGCTTTTTTGTGGCTGGTGATGATACATTGCTGAAATTCTATAATTCATGCAATGCTATTTCAGTGCAATGCTGAAAGTTTCAAGTTTTTACTGACAGTATACAGATCAGTGGTTAGCACTGTGGCCTCGCATCTCCAAGTTCAAAGGTTCGATTCCGGCCTAGGGTTTCCTCTGGGAAACTCCAGTTTCCTTCCACAATCCAAGGACATGCAGATTAGATTCCTAAATTGCCTGTAGTGTGTGTGCCTCGTGCATGGCTTGGTACCGGTCCACGGTGCACACTGCCTCGTGCCCTTAGTCTCTTGGGATGGGCTCCAAATACGTACACATTCATTTCCAAATACATATCCCAAATTTGCTTCAAGTACATCATTAAAACATCATTAAGCTAGTTAATAATAATAAAAAAGCAATTATGTGAAATAAGTAGGAAGTTCAAACTACTGTATATTATCAACTTTACAGCTTTCTGCTGACATCACATTTTTTGGAGCCAGGCCTATAGAATGGATTTATACCAAACTGCATTAAGTAAAATACATGAATCAGATTCCGTCCTAAACCACCATTGCAGCATTTCATTTACCTCATAGCTCAGACACAAAAGAAACAATCATCGGATGATCAACAAGTCTCGACAGAGGACTCGTGTGAAGCGTACAAACGCGTGCAGTACCTCGAAGGTGCTCGGCATCCAGGTGGTTGCGTTCGTCCTTGTTGCTCAAATGAGCAGAAACGCCAAGCGCCCCAGTGAGAGCCAACAGGCCCGAGGCGCCCCCCAGTGCCAGGCCTGATGGGTGGGGGGTTAGCGGGATGCCCGGGGTGTGGTGAGACAAGTGCTGGAGCTGCTGCTGCTGTTCCACAAGCACAGGTGGAGCAGAGAGAGACAGATACAGGGGTAAAAACAAGGGAAAGAAAAAAATCACAAAAAGTTTATGGTAGGCCAAATTAGGCCTCTTCTCATCACAGTTCTGATCAGAGGTCCTACAAAAACGACAGAGGAAAATGAAAAATAAAAAATAAATAATTAACAGAAACGGAAAGAACAAGGGGATTAAAATTTTTAAATGTATCCTTTGAACACTTTTATATGTGCAATATTTTAAGCCACCTTTGCATCATTTTCTGAAAACAAATCAAATTACTTTTGGCTTACTGGTGACTAGTTTTGGTTTAATTTCACACTGCACATAATTAAATGAACCAAAGAACGTGGCTGATTGGCAGGTAGGGCTGAAAGCAGCTCTTTCATTCAGTGGTCTGAAATACAACGACGGAAAAAGGATAAACAAACCCATGCACAAATTCACATTAATCATCAGAGAGAACACAAAGCAGGTTAAGATTTATGATTAGATATTTACATAATTTACAGGATTTCTTTTCTTCTTTTGTTTCTCAGTCTCTGCTTAGTTTGTGCCTCAGTACAGTATAGACAGGAAAAGTTTCCTGGACCAATAATACACTGCACACTTCCTGAAGTTGGGTCAAATTACATTCTCACTGCAGTGAAACCACACTAGAGTTGGACGGGAACCAGACCAAGACCACGTCACTCCATCGGTCCGATCCAGAGTGTCACTGCAGTGTACTGACCTGCATACACAAACCGTACTGAGTGGGGAAACACACCACTGGTTGATTTGAACGGACTAAACGCTGTGTACAGTATGTGAAAGGACTCGCATCCTGTTTGAATGGAAGCCTGCTGTGTTTAACCCCTCACTGCAGTTTGTTTTGGCAGCAACACGGTGGACCAAAACAACCAGCCTGCAAGAGGTGGCATGAGTCCACTTTCAGGTTAGTCACAGGGCAGCCTGATTGCAGCGAGGACACAATTCAACGCTAATTTGATCCGACTGCAGGAAGCGAAGCTGCTGTGTTATGGGATGCAGGTGGGTGAGATGTGTGCCAGAGGACGGAGGGCTGTAGAACTATGATTCGTTCTGGATGTCTGGGCCAAAGAAGCCAAAGGAAATTCAAGACTGGATAGAGTTCGCAAGATACTGACATTTGTTTGAATGTTTGAGGCTTGTTTTAAAATGATCATTAAAGAGTTATGGATTTGCCATGGATTTTATGACTTTTATGAGTTCTCGCTGTATTTATGAAGATTTTCTGGTGTTCTGTTTCGCGCCAATAAATGTAATGCTTCACTGAGTACATTTCCAGGTTTGTCTCATTTTCTCGTCCTGTTATACTGCGCAGCATAACAGCGCGACCAAATAATTCCAACAGAAAATGTCAAAAAATGTCACTCTGATTTTTAAGATTAACAGGCAGGAGAGCACCGTGAAAGAGGACAAAAGTGATCCAATTATATATTTAAATGTGCTGCACTACATGCATTTTCCCAGGTTAATAACACACAGTAAAATAAAACTCACACTGATGATCCAGCCCAGTGTTAAATATGTGTACACATACAGTACTTTGTAAATACATACATACATACATACATACATACATACATACATACACATGTATGTATTCTCATAAGACTTTAAATCCAGTAAAATATTTTGTTTATAAGATTTTTTATCTCGATTTTCTCCCTAATGTAGTCGTGTCCAATTCCTCCCCGTCACTAGGGGCGCTCCCACAATAAGGCTACTACTACCACTCAGCCAGGAGGGTGTTTCCTCCGAACCGCGTGACGCCAGCTGACGCAACTTTTCGAACTGCTCGCTCAGCCATAGTTGGGGGCGCCGTAACACACTCGGAGGACAGCGCTATCCGCTCTTTCCGTTCACATGAGCTCACAGACGCCCCTGACTGGCTGTAGAGCCGTGATTAATGTGGCAGCGCTAAGTACCTCTCATCCCTCCCCTCTGAGAGAGCTCGGCCAATCAGCTCTCTCTAGAAAGACCTCCGGCTGCGAGAGGTTACAGCATCATCCGTGTACAGAGCCGTACAAGATTTAGGTATCTCCAAATTTTTTACATTATAAAATTAGGTTTAAGGTTTTTGTACAAAAAAAAAGAAGTGATAAAATAAAACATTGCAGTTGACTCTAATGTGCATCGTGATAATACTGTACATAAAGCAATAAGACTAACTCATCAACCCGGTTTATTTCTGTGCGCTTGTAGTGTGGGAGGTCAGAGGTCACTAACCCCAATGATGGCGTTGAGTTCTGCCATGGTGACCTGCTTTGCCCGCTCCACAGCCTGCACCACCTGTTGCTGGTGCTACAAAACAACCAGCACAAACACATGTACGGGGTTAGAGACTGTAAACACGGAATAAAGATAACCCAAATAGACATGAGATGATGAGGAGACAGAAAACCAGGCACGAACAATAACACAGATCATGTATACTGTACAATAAACACAGGCATGCAAACTACAAAATGGTGAACACATGTTTAATAAGGGGAAAAGAGAATGAAAATACACTCGGTCCCTACACACACTCATACACCTATTCACACACACACACACACACACACACACACACACACACACACACACACAACCACACACGCGCGCACACACACACACGCGCGCGCGCAAAAAAGACCCCCAAAAAAACCTATGGAAACATCTACATTTTTGACAGTTTCTCTCAGTCGCTCGGCTGCATTTCTCAGATCAGAACTGAATAATTTGTACAATCTTCACATCATCTTGTCACATGATTATGCAGAAATGTCTGCTGTTTCCGACATTATCAGTTGCTTATGTCGTGCTGATCTAAATGTATTATACTGCTTCTATGATGAATAGTCTCTCCCACAGAAAACAAAGGCATTCGTTCATTATATACTGTACATCATTAAATGCACAATGGTTGAACCAG
Source organism: Clarias macrocephalus (assembly GCA_011419295.1). NCBI lineage: Eukaryota > Metazoa > Chordata > Actinopteri > Siluriformes > Clariidae > Clarias > Clarias macrocephalus. The sequence goes on along the minus strand of JAAGKR010007640.1, from coordinate 4,718 downwards.
CTGTCATAATCTGTCACGCATGTTTTCCATACGTTTCTATTAGACGTTTTTTTTTTTCTTTTTTTCTGTAAACATGTCCTGAAATGATGGACTGCTCACAGGTGAATCCTGACTGGAGAGGAATGTGTAAAGCATTAGAGCGACTGATGATCAGACATTTCTCTGCCATGGATGCAGCACGTGAGGGCGTCTGCAGAAACTGGATAAGACACTCTGAAATATTCTTTCAGTGTATTTCTTTTCTTTGCTAAAAAACAGGCTCGTCTTTTTTTTTCTCTTGTTCGGTTCATCAATAAATTACAGTACAATCAGTAAAAAGCATAAAGATGAATCCTGTCCAATTCCTTGCGATCAGCATTCCACATACAGCAACGTCTAACTTTGTAGTGCTGAGATAAAAATTTTACTCTTGAGAAAGTCAGTACTTTTGAGGCTCTTCCATTATGTTCTGCTGTTTGTAGGAATTGTTTTGTAAATGATCAGGCTGATTCAAGAAGCGACTGAGAAAAACTGCAGTGATAAAGTGGGTTCACATTTTGCCTCATGCAACTATACAGTATTTACGTTTTTCGGTGAAATTTGGCGTAGTGGTTTCCCGAACTAGAAAACCTCTGACAGTTTTACTGGGTCAAACCGTTTCAAGAGATCACTCGGTGAAAATCCGCTTGATATTTCCTGACTGAATTGGCTTGTGCAAATTATATGAGCACAATCCGACTGTTTTCCATTTCCTTTTGTTTCGAACAACACAAAAGACAAGCGATTAAATAGAACTTCAGACGCTGAGAAGCTAAATGAGGAACTGCTTTGACTTTTCTGAAGAAATACAGGGGAAAAAAAAAAGACAATTTGCAGTGTATAATAAGGATTTTTTTTTTCCTCAGCCTTCCCTACCGGACTATGATGTTATTAGATTTCTCAAAGGGCCTTAATGAAATGAAATATTACACTAACTAATTTATAATTTTCATTCTCTTAAACCATTGTGGAATCTCAACAACGAAAACAAGACAGACATTAAAACAAATCCAAACTTTAATAATATAAAATAGTGATTTTTTTTAAAGCTAGAGCTGTACAAATGGTAATAAACCTCTAGCTATGAGAAGTTACTTGTTGGACAGTATGCACTCAGAAATCATGACTGCTATTTAAGTGGACAGTGAAAAACTTTCCTTATGCAGATGGTGATTAACTAAAAGCAGATAGAAATACTACTAAATCAGTAAAAGAAGAAAAAAAAAAACAGTTCACCCCAAAGAAATTTTTTTTAAGTGAGTTATTGGAAGATTCGCATGCGTCAGATCTTTTCAAAGCAATGCTGGTGCAAGACGAAGCGCAAGTGAAAAAAAAAAAAAAACATATTTTCAAACAACTACACATAATGAGTCAATTTCCAGCGTTGTGAGTTACTGAGGGCCAGCGGGCCGCAATTACTCTAGCCAAGCAGTGCTCGGTTTAATGACCTGACTTCTGTCTGGAATAAAAAAATAATAGCTGCTTTTAAGGTGCTGTGATGACAAACAAATGTCTGCTATTTAGACGGTACTTGTCAGGAAAAGCGCTGATATAGCTGGAAATAAGTGGAAATGAGAGGAAATTTGAGCGTTGTCCTCAATGAGGATGATGAAACATTCTGCCTGTGCGTGAGTATGTGTATGTGTGGTTTTGTCAGTGTGTGTATGAGAGAAAGAGAGAGAGAGAGAGAGAGAGAGAGAGAGAGAGAAGAGTCGTCAATCATTGCCAGCATACCTCCTGAGAGAGGAAAGGGATGATCTGAGCACAGATAGCGCTGAGCCTCTTTACAATCTCTGCCTGTGAGAAAACAAACAAAAAAAAAACACACAACAGTTAAATCTATAAAGATGTGGGACTTTTGGAAATATAATTGATGCTTTTGTTAGAGTGCTGAACAGTTACAGTATATAGCTACAAAAAAAATACACCATACTGCCAAAAGTATTCACTCGTCTGCCTTCACATGCATATGAACTTCAGTAACATCCAACTCTTAATCCATGGGGTTTATGATGATGTCGATCCACCCTTTGAAACTATAACAGATTCAACTCTTCTGTGAAGGCTTTCCACAAGGTTTAGGAGTGTGTTTATGGGAATTTTTGACCGTTCTTCCAGAAGCGCATTTGTGAGGTCAGACACTGGCCTGGCTCGCAGTCTCCGCTCTGTGATCGGGAAGGGGCCGTCCCCAAATTTCAAGTTGGGAGCATGAAATTGTCCAAAATGTCTTAATATGCTGAAACATTAAGAGTTTCTTTCACTCAAAGTAAGGGGGGGCAATCCCAACTCCTGAAAAACAACGCCACACCAGTTCCAAAATGGCTGCGCACCAGTGCACAAAGCAACGTCCACAAAGGCATAGAGACATGAGCAAGTTTAAGAATTCGACTGGCCTGCACAGAGTCCTGACCTCAACTCGAAAGGACACCTTTGGGATGAATGAGAGCGGAGACTGCGAGCCAGGCCTTCTCGTCCAACATCAGGGTCTCACCTCACAAATGCGCTTCTGGAGGAATGGTCAAATATTCCCATAAACACACTCCTAAACTTTGTGGAAAGTCTCCCCAGAAGAGTAGAAGCTGTTATAGCTGCAAAATGTGGGCCAACATCATATTGAACCCCATGGATTAAAAACTGAATGTTAGTCAAGTTCATATCCATGTGAAGGCAGCCGAGCGAATACTTTTGGCAATATAATGTATATGCAGTGGATTGAATAAGTATTCTGTAAAGCTGCTTTGCGACAAAGACTATTGTTAAAAGCGCTATATAAATAAAATTGTATAGAATTTTATGAATCATATTATTCATGACATAGGCAGTACATTTACATCAGGCCCAGACTGTAACACTACAAAATGTGGAAAAGCTTTAAGACACTCTTGTAGAAAGATCGAGACAAATATTTAAAGATATTTTTAGGAGTGGAACAATAGACAATGTCACGCCCTGTGTCTAGAACAGTGACACAGCACGAGGGGGAAGAAGGAGGAGGGAACGGAGAGGAAGAAAAGACTTTAGTCACCAGACCATCATGTCGCCTTCGTGTCCTGTCAGAAATACACACCGCCACAGTGTACAAATTGTAATTACAAATTGGGAACTCGTTTTTTTCCCCGTGAAAACTGATTTTCTGACTTGTAGGGTGGGCGGGTGAGAGGGGGCGAGGACTGGGGGGGGGGGGGGGGTGGGGCTGGGGTGGCGCACGTCAACAGCAAACAGAGGAGCCCGATATTAATGATATTAATGTGATGCCTAAAGTAGATGGTAAGGTTTTAGTGGTAATTTTATATGTTTAGTGTTTAAGTGCAGTTTGAGCATGTCGAATGTTGATAATGCTATATTATTTATATATATTAAACATATATATATATAGTAAATATAAATTTAAAATAGCGCTATATTATCTGTAGTACAAATTTTGTTATATAAGTTTATTATGTCTGCATTATTATGTGCAAGACCATTCCCTACAAAGATACACTAAAATTTATGAATAAATTACATTACAGAAGAATATTTGCATGTCTGTAAAGAAAGTGACATATTACATGACATACAGTACCATGTTACCAAAGTTACCAAAAGAACTCATATTCTCCAGCATGCTCAGTAAAACCTAACAGCTATTTTACTTAGAATTCTGCACACATCTGTATCGAACAATACCGCTTATGTTCAAAAAAAGAGTTTCCACACCAAATATTGACCGTGTATTGTTTATGTTATTACTTAGTGCTTTTTATAGAAGTTTCTTTTAATGCAGAAATGTTTAAAAAAGCATCATTTTTGTTTGGATGTTCCCAAGACTTTTGTACAGTACTGTAAATAAAAAATCTGTTAGGTTTTACTGAGCATGCTGGAGAATACGAGTTCTTTTGGTAACTTCGTCACACTCGCTCCTTTCTATTTTCATGCAAAACCCAGGAGTCTACATTATTGATTTTTTTTTACCCATCTGAAAACTGGTCTGTCAAGTAATATGTCGCTTTCTTCTGTATTCTAATTATAGAATAAATATTCTAAATATTCTTCTGTAATGTTATTTATTCATAAATTTTAGTGTAGGGAATAGTCTTGTACATAATAATGCAGACATAATAAACTTTAAAAAAAAAATTGTACTACAGATAATATAGCGCTATTTTAAATTTAATATGGCGCCTAAGACTTTTGCACAGTACTGTATACATACAGTACAGACCAAAAGTTTGGACACACCTTCTCATTCAAAGAGTTTTCTTTATTGTGTTCTTTATTGTGTTCTTTAGCCCAAACGCGTCTCTTCTGCTTGTTGCCTGTCCTTAGCAGTGGTTTCCTAGCAGATATTCTACCATGAAGGCCTGATTCACACAGTCTCCTCTTAACAGTTGTTCTAGAGACGTGTCTGCTGCTAGAACTCTGTGTGGCATTGACCTGCTCTCTGATCTGAGCTGCTGTTAACCTGCAATTTCTGAGGCTGGTGACTCGGATGAACTTATCCTCCGTAGCAGAGGTGACTCTTGGTCTTCCTTTCCTGGGGCGGTCCGCATGTGATCCAGTTTCTTTGTAGCGCTTGATGGTTTTTGTGACTGCACTTGGGGACACTTTCAAAGTTTTGCCAATTTTTCGGACTGACTGACCTTCATTTCTTAAAGTAATGATGGCCACTCGTTTTTCTTTACTTAACTGCTTTTTTCTTGCCATAATACAAATTCAAC
>JAAGKR010007639.1:0-26634 GCA_011419295.1 Clarias macrocephalus | reverse complement strand
ATTAGCATATTTCATCCGACCAATAAAAGAAAAGTGTTTTTAATACAAAAAAAGTCAACCTTCAAATAATTATGTTCAGTTATGCACTCAATACTTGGTCGGGAATCCTTTTGCAGAAATGACTGCTTCAATGCGGCGTGGCATGAAGGCAATCAGCCTGTGGCACTGCTGAGGTGTTATGGAGGCCCAGGATGCTTCGATAGCGGCCTTAAGCTCATCCAGAGTGTTGGGTCTTGCGTCTCTCAACTTTCTCTTCACAATATCCCACAGATTCTCTATGGGGTTCAGGTCAGGAGAGTTGGCAGGCCAATTGAGCACAGTAATACCATGGTCATGGTCAGTAAACCAGAGCCACCGTGTACAGGCGTGTGCAGGAAATGGGCTACAGGTGCCGCATTCCCCAGGTCAAGCCACTTTTGAAGCAGAAACAGCGGCAGAAGCGCCTGACCTGGGCTACAGAGAAGCAGCACTGGACTGTTGCTCAGTGGTCCAAAGTCCTTTTTTCGGGTGAAAGCAAATTTTGCATGTCATTCGGAAATCAAGGTGCCATAGTCTGGAGGAAGACTGGGGAGAGGGAAATGCCAAAATGTCTGAAGTCCAGTGTCAAGTACCCACAGTCAGTGATGGTCTGGGGTGCCATGTCAGCTGCTGGTGTTGGTCCACTGTGTTTTATCTAGGGCAGGGTCAATGCAGCTAAATATCAGGAGATTTTGGAGCACTTCATGCTTCCATCTGCTGAAAAGCTTTATGGAGATGAAGATTTCATTTTTCAGCACCTGGCACGTGCTCACAGTGCCAAAACCACTGGTAAATGGTTTACTGACCATGGAATTACTGTGCTCAATTGGCCTGCCAACTCTCCTGACCTGAACCCCATAGAGAATCTGTGGGATATTGTGAAGAGAAAGTTGAGAGACGCAAGACCCAAAGGTTTTCATCAGCTGTATGCCAAAATCATCAATATTAAATCAATAAAAGGCTTGAACTACTTCAAGTTGTGTGTAATGAATCTAAAATATATGAAAGTCTAATGTTTATCAGTGCATTACAGAAAATAATGAACTTTATCAGAATATGCTAATTTTTTTGAAAAGGACCAGTATATAGTTTGCTAACTATAAGACAAATTCACAATTCATCAATATTCTCTATTTACCTGTATATCACTGCTGATTGGTAATAATTTAAAATTACAAAAGACCTGACAGGTTTCAGAGGGATATTTTGGTTTGTTCAGCCACACAGTGACCTATGAATCATTCAAGCGCAACAAAGCATCTAATTTAACTAAAGGTATGAACCAGTGAGAAACAGGTGCAGATGATAACAGATGATCAGGTCCGTGATTAGTATACTGGTGATGCTAAACGCTTTCATTTTAAACGCGACTTCTTTAATTGGATCTCATCAGTAAGCGAATTGAATATTGAGAAATATGTGCTGACTCAAGACTTATTTGCTCACCTACACCTACAAACAAAAAATATATTGATCAGATATTTATTGTAGGAGGAGGTTTTTCTCACTATAGATTTGCACACAAAGATCACTCATTGTTATGTCAATAATTCTGGAGTTTTTCAAAGATTAACGTGACTACTTTTATAATCGATCAAACCATACGAATGGAGGCCTGTTGTCTTAGGTGTGTGTGTGTGTGTGTGTGTGTGTGTGTGTGTGTGTGTGTGTGTGTGTGTGTGTGTGTGTGTGTGTGTGTGTGTGTGTGTGTGTGTGTGTGTGTGTACTTCACTATAGGCTGCTTTCCTAATGAACTCAGGATTATCTCTGCACGCTTCTGTCTTCCTTCAAAGAGCAAAATCTCCAAACCTAATTAGACCGCCTTATTACCCCCGTGATCTTTATTCTCACTGCCCTCTTCAATTTAATCGGAATTAAAAATGCATGATGATGCTAATCAGCGTTCTCCTGCTATATTGAACATTTATCTAAACGCTTATTCGTAATAAAACACAACGATTCACAGAAAGCAGAATTTAAAGAAAGACACGCAAATATAAGAAATAGTCCATGTCTCCAGTTTATCTCCTTGAATACTGGAATGAGATTGAAAAGAACATTTGAAGGGTTTTTTTTTTTTTTTTTTTTTTTTGCAAGTGATTGATTCTGTTCTTGTAACTCCAAACTCTCATTTGAGTCGTGGCTCTAAAACGACATTGGAAAGTATTTAGTCCAAAACAACGTTTTCTACAGATAGGAAATAGGAAATAAAGTAATTTCTCCAAATTTGAGCTCAATGTCCTAGACCGAACATGTAGTATGCTTCACTTGTTGAAAGGCATTTTAATAATGGTGTATAGATGAAATTTCTAATACCGCCAAAGCCTGGATCCGAGCATGGCCCCTGAGGTTCATGAAGGTACGAGTATTTTCTTTAGACAAATTAACCATTAACCAAATCATCCAGTGTTGAATTTTGTATGGTATCAAACTTTTACATTATAAGTTTTTAGCCAAATATGGTCAAAATAAGACAGAAGCTTCCTGATAAACTTTTCCAATTAAATTTTAACTGTGACCCCACAACTTTCTTACAGGATTACACAGCCACAATGTTCATTGTAATTTGGTTTATTATATAAGAATTTCTCCAACTTCGACCCTCTTTTTTATTATTACCTATTATAAATGCCAGTGGTGCTGCATTCGCTCAAGCATTGTAGTTCAGACGTGTAATTTACTGTTTGTGTCTGTGTAAAAACTTCAACTTTTTAATACATGGATAAGTCCACGACCAGTTGTATTGTAGTAATGCAATTTATTACACACAGTGCTTTTGCAGTAAATAATCCTTTAGAAGAATTTTTGCTCAAACTGTACAGTATGAGAGTACAGTACTTGTACCGTACCGTATATTCTCTATGATTCAGTGTATGTGAGGATCAGAATATACAGTAGGCTGCATCACATCACTATACTATATACTGTACTGTTTTTTTTTTCTTATATTCCTAAACCGATATGAAATGTAGTGTTGCACACTTAACGAAACCTGGCTATTAACACAAGCATGTTCCTTAGGCTGCAATTAGTCCATGTTTGAGTGGATAATTTCTCTTTTTTGCTCTCAGGCAACAGACTGAAACTACAAAAATCCTGCACGACCAAGTGGACTCCCTGGAGAAGCATCTCAGGTAATGGCGGAGTGAAGGATCGACTGAAGGCCGCAGTGGAAGTGGAAAAATAGAGGCCTTCGAGATGGATACGGAAGGGAGAAAGAAAAGACAAAGGGTTTCCCTGGGATTTGTTTCCCCCCCTTCTTTTTTCTCTCTCTAGAAGTTAGAAAGTCAGAAATGAGTTTTGTCTGGACGCTGTGGGTGCGACTGTGACTATATTTTTGTATCTGGCACAGTGTTTAATTTTAAGGTGTCTTACATCAAAGTCCTCCCCCAGATCACTTTTTCTTTCTAATGTGACTCTTAAGGGGCGTTCCGGGAACCTCACATTACACCGCTTACAATTTCCGTTGTGCTTGAAGGCTAAATTACATGCTAGGTGCTGATGAAAATCCGTGCCGCATTGTGTGTGCGAAAGCGTGTGCCGTTCGGAGGTGGAGTGATGTAAAGCTGGCCGCTACAGCTCTCCTGACAGCCAGTTCATTTTGAAACAAAAAAATCAACAACAACAAAAAAAAGGTATCACACGCCTGCCTTTATGAATCATTATACTGTAACTTGGTGCGTGTTAATGTTTGTAAGCTGAGAATGATTTCTTTGGAAGTCTAGGAAAGTTCTGTAAGTAATTGTGCTATAACTTGCTTGTTATATTAAAAACATTTATATTACAATAATTATAATCATAACGTGCAGCATGAACTTTGTGACTAAGAATGACCCAGTAATTTTATACAGCAGCTGTTAAACATTATTATAACAGACACATTAATGGCTCTGATGGAGAAAGACCAGACCCAAGTTCGACTGTCGGCGCTTGTTGCTATGGAGATGTGCTTCATTTCAAGGCGCAACGTCACTGGAACATTGTACTATTATTATTTATAATAATAATAATAATAATAATAATATTATGTAAATATCGTATTGTATTTCCTGTCTTTAGTATCGCTGTCGAGCTGCAAATGAATCGAAGCATGATTAACTACAGGTCATGTTGCTAAACAAAATAGATTATTAAACATGACGATTAAATGAAACATGGCGCTCCCTACAGGTCATTTTAAACAAAACGTACTGAAGCCCTTATGTCATTAGGAAGTTAGGTTTCTATGAAGTATGTCACACTGTCACACAACATGTGGTTTGGCAAGATAGGTTGAAGAAAACTTGAACTACCCAAAATGGTGGGAAATCCAATAATGAAGCAAAACCTTTTATTATTATTATTATTATTATTATTAATAATAATAATAATGGTCAGTATTTTTTTTTCTGTTTCAGTTTTATAATGTTCCTTATATCATACACTCCCCCATCTCTCTTCTACACCCCACTGCTGATTCACACTTTATCATAACTAGTGAGTAGATTATGTTTCCCTATAAATAAAATCGGACCCTCCCATGCCCTCGACAGCTTTCGCAACACCACAAGGCGGTAAGCCATTTCTCGGCAACACAAGCACAGATGGAGAGAGTAAAAGGCAGAACCCAATCTGGATCAGTATAGATGAGAGAGACAAGTGTCTATGCTAATGTGTGTGTAAGCAGAAAACATCTGTGCACTAAGAGAGATCCCCATTTATTGAGCGCGTCCCAGCCAAGTGCTGCGCTTGTTCGGCTGACTGCTCTGACTGATGAGACCCTGATTTATGTCGACTCATTTTGTGCATCGCAGTTCCCCAAATTACGCAGTTAAGCTTTCCTTGCTGGATGTGTGCGGAGTATACGGTCGTTTAACGGTGGATGGAAAGACTAATTGTGGAGTTGTGAGAGGATGGATGGGTACATGGATGCATTGAGGAATTGATTGGCAGATATATGGGTTGATGATTTTTGATAAGTCTGCGAATTAATTACCTGTTAAATGAATTGGCAGATCGGATGGTTGAATTGATGATTTTGAGTGAAATCTTGGTTAACGGGTTGGTGCTTGATTGAATGCGTGGCTAGAGAGACGGATTGGTCTGATGGTTAGTATTGAGGAATTTGTTAATGAATTTATAATATGAATAATGGCTTTATGAATGAATGGAATCAGTGGATTATAGATATTGGTTGGGAGGACTGTTAATTGAAGAGATAAATGCACGGGATGGACTGATCAGTTGACTGATTGGATGAAGTGTACAGAGAACCGCATGGTGGTGGATTGACTGGGTGGATTTACTGCTGCCCTGACTAAGAGAACTGACTTCAGAAGTGAATGGACTGGTAGACTGTCTGATTGGATTGACTTGAGTGCATTAACTGACTGGGTGAAGTAATTGTGTGGACTGACTGGGTGGAATGGCTTAATTTACTGATTGGGTGGATCGACTGGGTGGACTGATTCCGTGGACTGACTGGTTGGAATGACTGGGTGGACTGACTAGGAGAACTGATTGAATGGATTAATTGGGTGGACTGGTAGGTTGCCTGGTAGGCTTGGTGGGCTGACTGGGTGGACTGACTCAGTTGACCGACTGAGTGGATTGATTGGGTGGATTTTTAGTTGAATAGCAGAGATAGGAGGATTAAACATGGAAGTGGTTGTATGAATTTGATGAATAGACTAAATTTGGGAGAACAGTTTTCTTCCATTATTAATAATTGGATAAATAAATTATGTGGATGATAGAATGATGGAATTATGAATGGAAAGGCTGTCTGACCTACTGGATTACATGAAGTCTCCCTCTTTCTCTCTCTCTCTCTCTCTCTCTCTCTCTGTGTATGTGTGCTTGTTGGCGAACATGCAGTGTTGCTGAGGTACTGGAGAAGCATGGCCTACAGAAGCCAATTTCATACATTAGAACCAGTCAAACCAGCATGGAGGAGGCTCACCAGCTGATGGTCAAACTCACCCGTCACACTGGACGCAAGTAAGACATGCACTACAGTAGATCATTTGTGCCCTTTAACACACACACTTTCAAAGGTTTGAACACACCTTCTAATTCCATGGTCTCTCCTGATTTTTATTTCTTTCTACATTATAAACGAATGCTGAAGGCGTCCAAAATATACAATGATCTCTATGTAAATCCTTCATAACGGCTGTAATCTGAGGTGCTGTTTGTTAATTGGCGATAGAGGCTGGAAACTCTAAATGAACTAGCAGAGGTAAGTTTAGGTCTTGCTTTCCTGGGATGGTCTTCATGAGAGACGGTTTCATCATGGAGCTTAATGGGTTTTGCAAATGCACCTGACACAATACTGTTCCTGCAAGAACCATTGGAGAACATCTGACGTTCATGTCTTAAATTAACAACTGACTCTTGACTGTTGTTACATAATTTCCTAATTCTATAGGCGTTATTTCAGTATCCAGCATTATTCTAGAATACATAGATGGATAAATTCTACAACATTCTAGAAATTTCTCTTTCAGCACTGAATCTGGAATGTTTGAAGATAAAAATGGGACTTTTTCCATTTACTTCAGGCATGAGCTGTTAACGTTCTTCTCAGAAAACAGTAAAATATTTGTTACATCGTCTTGATTATATGTATCAAAACACTCCAAGTGTTTTATAACTTATGTACAAAGTTGTTTAAGTCGGCTTGGTGGCTTAGTAGTTAGTGCGGCCATCTCACACATCCAGGGGCCGGGTTCGATTCCCACCATGGGTTCTGTGTTGCATGTTCTCCCCGTGCTTGGTGGGTTTCCTCCGGTTACTCCGGTTTCCTCCCACAGTCTAATGACATGCAAATTAGGCTAATTGGCGTTCCCAAATCCCTTGTAGTGTGTGAATGAGTGTGTGTGTGTGTGTGTGTACAGGGTGTACCCCGCCTTGTGCAATAAGGGCCACCGCAATTCTGTATACAGAATAAAGTGCTGTAGATAATCAGTGAGTGAGTGGATCAATTAGATTACATTACACCGTATTATTATTATTATTATTATTGATTTTATTTATTTATTTATTTATTGTTATTATATGCATTAACTAGTTGTGCATTTTTCCTGCTTTTAGAAATCCGCCAGTGAGTGAGAGTGTGTGGAGAGATCTACTGCAGGATCTTCTGGACATGCAGCAGAACGTCTACACCTGCCTGAAGCCGGCCACCTGCCACCAGGTATTACACACACACACACACACACACACACACACACACACACACACACACACACATTACACGCTCGTTACGCATTTCATTAGACATGCATTGTTGCCCTCATTATTCAGTTCGATCTAGGCTTGTGTGATGTAAGGATTCTAGCACTTGTCCAATATCCAGTGACATTTATTGTTGATTATTTACTGTTCCCGGGCCTGTCAATCATTACACATATTGCACAGGAGCGGCACATCATGTATACTGTATTAGTATAGTGTAAGTCATCACTCCAAAATGCGCCCAGCAACAGCTGTCTATTTCTCCCTAATAAAGTGGCAGGTGCATGAATTTGGAACGATGCGCATTGTTTTGGACTCCCTCATATTTAAACACTCCCGGGAAACCCTGCCCCCTTTCCCCGAACCTCATGTATTCTCCACTCTTGCGTTGTGCGTCACCGTCTCTCAGGGTAGATGGAGAAAGTTCATTACTGTGTAATGACATTTGTCATTATAGGTTCAGCCTAGTTTAACATCCATAAATTATATCTATTAAGGATGTTACAGAAGAAACGTGGGCGTAGCGCGTTTTTCACAAAAAAGGGGATAAAAAGGATGTGAAAGCCCATACTTCTTTTTAAATACATTAGCATAAGTCTTAGAGGTCTCCAAAATGTCTGTGTTAATGCTCCAGCTGAAATACAACTCAGATCCTGCATTCTGGCTGCTTGATTTTCCTTCACCCCTTGGTGGAAGTGCATTTTTCTGGCTATTCAAAATGCAGAGGACAGAAACTCTTAGGAACAATTCCCTTTCTTTAAAAATAAATAAATAAAAGTCCGCTTAATTAATCTAGAAATTTTAACGCATTACTATTTTCTTCTTTAACACAAATTCAATCATATGACTTTTTTCAATTTTGACCCTGTGTGACAATGACATGTTTAACGTAGATAATAAGATAACTGAGGAAATATCACTAGGTGTGCTGAACAGCCGGTTTCATTATAAACATTTTTCAGGTGGAAGTTTGGATAAAAGCAAAATTGTGTGCTCGAGCTACCTTCAATGAGAACTATTTTCCCAAAAAAGCATTAAATCTGAGAGGTGGGTGTGGTGGCCCAGGTGGCTAAGGCTCTAGGTTGTTGATTTTCGGATCTGAGGATGGGGTTTGCCACACCCCATACTATCCAGATAGTTTACTACATGCAGTGCCGGTCCCATTCCAGAGACTTTAATTCAACCTTTGTCAAATGTTAATGTTTGCCATATTTTAAAACTGCATGATATGTTTCCCCTAACCAGTTTGTCATGCATTTCTTTATTCCAAGATTGCAAAATCTAGATTAATTGATTGACAGCACTTATGTGAATATACTGTGTGTGTATATGTGTGTATATATATATACCCACACACACACTTTATTCACATTTATCCTTGGGTGAGGGTTATATACAGTATATGTATGTGTGTATATACATTGTGTATCTTTATGTGTTTGTTTGTGTAGGTTATACTTTCTGTAGGTTTGTTAATTAGGTTTGGATTACATCTGTGGAAACCGTGCGCCATATGCTCTACACCTGCGCTTTGAATTAGCGCGATCATAGCTAATAACCAACCCAGTGATATCAGTTACACTGATGTTCGTGGGTTTGTGTCTGGAGTAAAATCTTGGCTCTTCATCAGCGCAGTCAAATCAGATTCAGGCAGGTGCCGCGGCTGCTTTGATTGACAGCGCTCTCCTCGCTGGAGCGCGTCGCGCGTAGAGGAATTTCTAATGAATTTGTCCAAACTCGAGTAAGCTAACACAATCGGCCCTCCTTCCCCTCGTGAGTCGGGTATTAGATTCAGCTCATTGGCTCGCAGACAGAGTGGGAGTTGATATTTCATTTGCAGCGTAATTGGAGTTAACCGCATTATGGTGTTAGGGATAACGCGCGCTGCAGATATTGCCTCCAGTAATGGAGACTAATGAAGGTGCTCATAATATTTCTTTTTTTTTTTTTCCCCCTGTGATACGTGGTCTGAAATGAAACACCAAAGCGTGCGGGTGCGTGTAATAAAACATTCCGTGTCTGTGTGTCTCCCATTCTCTTTCCATCATCTCAGTGTCGCGCTCTGGCTGGATGGTTCATATTTTTGTAGGCCAGTCCAGTCAAGTGAGACAGACAGGAAGGCAATATGGGAGAGAAAATGAACAGACGACAGAGAGAATACAGATTTCTATCAGACTGCGGTGGTTAAAGGATATGGTATGGAGAGAGACCAGATTTGAGCTTCTTATCCTAAAGAGAGAACGTTTAAACAAGACACATATGATGTCTGATGTAGGTGTATTTTTGGTTTTTAACCCCTTGAAATATATATTTTTAACTGTTTCATCAGCTATTAACCTTTAGCAATACATATGTATTGTGGTGTGAGCCTAAATCATCCATCAGCCCTCCCTCTCACTCCAGCGCTCACTAGGTAGGCGGCCTCCCCTTCTGCGTGTGTGTGAAGGGGGCGGGGCCGCAGCAATGGGCACCGGCTGGTGATTAATCCTCATTAGTGGATCTCAGGCTTCTCTCTGCGCTATAAAACACAGCAGGGAGTGTACTGTAGCTCAAGATTTGTCTGGTCCTCAAAGTCTAGCGAGCAGAGTTGCGCGGCGGACGCTAAAGTGAGAAGTGGCATGCGAGAGGGGTGATGCTTCTGTACGCGGATGGAATGGAGAGGACGGTTCGGCCGATCACGAGAGGAGCCGCCTGAGTAAGCTCGCAGGAGCTCGCAGGGGAACTGCCCACAGACCTTCACGGGCTTCCCTTTTTCCTTTCCTCACTTTTTTTTTTTTTTAACCTTTTCCTTTCCCATTATTCCAATAAAATCACCTCCATTCCGTAAGACCTCGCCTCATGTCCATGTTTGCGGTGTCGCTCGTTTGTCAGTATATAACATTTATTTGTTTTAAAGTCAAAAATTTTATAATTCATTAATTATTTGTGTAATTGTATGATAGAAATAAAATTTAAACACATATTTTTCAGGTTTTAAGCTCAAAATGTAAGAAAAAATCTATTGCATTTTTATTCATTTTATTAAACGATTTTATAAATAAGATGTAATTCATATTTATGTAGATGTATTTATTCAAAAAGTGTGATGCAACATAAAAATCTGTCAGTTTTATTAATTAATTAATTTATTTATTTATTTATTTATGCTTTCAATTAATTTACAATAAAAAAAAGAGAAATTTCAGTATTCGAGACCCTCATTTCCAAGTGAGCAATGTCTTCACGTTATTGCAGAAATTCTATATTTTATTTTATTAAATTGTAAAATAATCGAAAAAGCTAAACAAAAAAGAAAACCCATGTTCACTCAGGCAATATTTTCCCAGATTGTGAGATGTTGAGAAGTTCGACTCCAGTGCTGCTGTACATGGCTGTATTTCAGTTCCGTCAGCATCAGGTCCCTTCACGTTCGAATCGGAGTGAAATCCTGTAATGAGCTTCTTCTGTTTATTCACAGCATCTGAGCTCTAAATCACACAGGTCTCAGACAGGAGAAGGCACACTGACATACAGAACATCCGCTCTACCCGTCATGCTGTATACACACACACACACACACACACATACACACACACACACACACACACACACACACACACACACACACACACACCCTAAAGCTCTCTCTCCCCTCCCCTCCCCCCACCTGTGGCAGATGTTCTCCGTCATGTTCATTTATTCACTAGTGTGGAGTGTTATACTATATTATGTGTGTGTGTGTGTGTGTGTGTGTGTGTGTGTGTGTGTGAGAGAGAGAGAGAGAGAGACTAGTTTCCATATGGAAGCAGTGTGAGAGGACTGAGTGATTAATTACCGCTGCTGTGCTTGTTTTCATAATTTATTTTAGTTTTTGTACGTTTTATTGTTTTTCTTCTCTGCTTTACTGTCATTGTCCTAATCAATGTATATTTTCTATAAGAATAAATGTGAATAAAGTGTTATAAAGTGTGTGTATAAGAAACAATACATTTAAAAAATATGAAGAAAGTAAGAAAACTAAGAAACCAATAAATAATAATAATAATAATAATAATATGAGAAAAAATAAATACATACATACATATTTATAAATTTTTTGTTTATTGTATATATAAAACTCTAATTCAAGGATAAATAGGTGAATAAAGTGTGATAGTGTGTGTGTGTGGGAATATATATATATAAAGAAAACAAATTAGAAAAAAAAGTAGGAAAACCAGAAATAATTGAGCAAAACAAACCAAAAAACTAATATAAGAAAACAACAATAATAATATGAAAAAATAGATGAATAAATACATGCATTATTTAATTTGCTTATTTCTCTCTCCCTCCCTCTCTCTGGTTCTCTGGTCTGTCTGTCTCTCCGTCTAACCTCCCTCTATCCTCTCTCTGTCCCTCTCTTTACCCTTTCTTTTCCTCTACATTGTCTCCCCCTCCCTCTGTCAATGTCTCTCGCCATGTCTCTCTCTCTCGTCCTCCCACTCTTCCCCGTGTCTCTTTCTCTCTGCAGGTGTTCGTGGAGAGTCTGTTGTGTTCTGGTCGGGAGGAGAACGTGCTCCTGGCCGGTCAGCTGATGCAGCGCAGTTCTTCGGGTCCGGTTCCGCCAGTCGGCCCTTCGTTCCGCGCCAAAGCGGCCCGTGTGCCGTACACCCACAGCGTGGACCTGGCACTGGCCTCCGCCCGCGAGTACTTCAACTCCTCCGCCACCCTCAGCGACCCCTGCATCAGCCTGGCACGGTAAAGATCAGCAGAAAAGATCAGGATCCGTATTTCGCCCTCATCCTTGTGCTCGGGATAAAATCACCACGCGCACTGTGAAGAACACCCCCACAGCTGGCGTTTATTCCACTTATACCTCGGCAGTGTGCTTCCACTAGCGATTCTTTCATTTTATTTACGTTATGGAACATATAAATATAGATACATTAATAAAAAATGTACGATCATATTGCATTGGGCATTTAAATTGGAAAAGAAATTATTTCACCTACTGTATATAGTCTAAGTATAGTCTCTCTCTCCAGGTGTGTGCTAATACTTTTCCTCTTCCTCTCCATCTTATTGTCAAGTGTGTTCAACCCTCTGTAACCTTTCACTCTATTTTTTCTTTCTCTTTCTTTGTTTTCTCTCTTTCTCTCTGTTGCTCTCTACTGAACTGCACCTTGATCTTTAGCCTCTTCCTTCCTGTCCGGCTGCAGGTTAATGTCACTGCCTCTTTCTCTTTCTCTCTCTCTCTCTCTCTCTCTCTCTCTCTCTCTCTCTCTCTCTCTCTCTCTGTCTCTCTCTCTGTCTCTGTTTCTCATTCCTGTTGTCTTTGCTCAGGATTCGGTGCGACAGCCTTTGTGCGAATGTTTTCCGCCCTCAAAAGTAAAGTAGGACAGCAATTAGGCCGTCACCTCTCCCGTTCACTGATGACCAGACCGAAAGCTGTCCAGGCGCTCACACACATGCGCACGAACACACACAGGTTGTTATCCGAGGTTAACAAAGGTTAACGTATTCGAGCTACACACCAACCTTAAGGCGAGTAACCTAAATCGAAATATTTCAGCTCCGAAAAGAACCATGATAGAAATAGTTTTGGCGAGTCCTGAAAGACAGCACGAGTATAGACCAGTCGCGTTAATGAACAAATTCAGAGGACACAGATTTGCTGGGTAATGTCATAATAATTAGACCTTTCAATCTGTGAATAGAGAGACTGCCAGAAATGGAGGGATGGGAAGCGCGATAAGATATAATCAATGTGTGCGTGACACGAGAGGCACTCAAGGCCAGAATTTTTCTGCCTTGCTCATTCAAATGCGTTCTGTTTTAAGGAACATGTTGGAGCTCTGGAGTGTGTTTAGAGTTTAAATGACTGCAAAACACTTTTATTACCAGCGAGTGTATTTTTATTTTTTTCCTCTTCCCTGTAAATCGTGATCTGAATTTTTCCTCTGTTGTTTCAAATCAAAGCAAAAAGCAGCGCCAGGAGTATTCGGATCAGTCGGCTGCTGTAATAGGAGCACGTATGGGTTGATCATGCAGTCAGTCAATCATGTGCAGCAGATCAGCACATAAAGTCATGAAGCTCCAGTAATATGAGGTAGAACAGCGCTGATGCCTGATGCTCCCACCACCATGCTTCACAGCTGCTACAGTGTACGGTACTTGAGGTTCAATGTCTCAGCTTTATGGTACCTCTGGTCAAAAATTTCCCCGAGAAGACCTTTTCTTCGTCCGTGTGGTCAGCTGAAGACTTTACTTGAGCTTGGTGGTGTAGATTTTTCCTTCTTTGGTGATGTGAGCCTGGTGTCACTGGTGTTCCAGCATCTTCCAGGTCATGGCAAGGCTGAGCCTTGGTGGTTCCTGGGTTGTTCCTGACCATCTGAACCCACATCCTCTCAGCTGGGAGGGGGTTTATGTCTTCTTCGAGACCTTTGGAATGTGTCTTCTGCTTGCAGCGTGTGTAATTGTTGGAATCTGAAGTTGGTTTAGACATGCGTCCAAGAGATATCCCTGACTTAGCAGTGTAGCTCTACCATTCTTGTTTCTCAGATCTGCACTGAGCTCCTTGGATTTCCCATTTGAATTGTACTCAAACTGATAACTGCTTTCAACCAAACCTTATGTTGCACAGAGAAGCTTCTATTGTAGCTGAAGTCAATCATCATCATCACTGACCGGAAGTTGAGTTGAGTTAAAGATGGTATATAGTCATTCCTCCTCAGAGAAAGACCAGGTCAAAGAAATCATCAAATGCTCAAAATGTTTGTGACGAGTGTATAGTACAGTAAGTAAACCTCCAACCGCAACTGCATGATGTTCTTACAAACAAAATCAGTCAGAATAGAAGACAAAAAAAAAAAAAAAAACGTACACTCTTGAATGGACTGAGATCTTTGTTGAACATGTTTGTGGCACAGTCACAGCACAAAATGATGTTCATCCAGTGTTCTGGCATAATGGTGAAAAAGCACTACTGCAAACTGTGTGTGTGTGTGTGTGTGTGTGTGTGTGTGTGTGTGTGTGTGTGTGTGTGTGTGTGTGCAGTTAGGGCTGTTAACTGACTTTATGAATTTTAAATAAAACCCGCACTTGCTTTTGAACTCTGTGCCTCATGCTGGCCTTTTGAAAAGGTTTTATTTTATTATTTTATGTATTTATTTATTCACTTTTTTATTTTTTATTTTGAACAAATCCATTTCCTGTCTTTTTACTTCTTGATTACCTGCAGCCATGTACTGCCTGGAACGCACGTCTTCGGTTCTGATCAGTGCATCAGCACAATCAACAACATGCAGTTAAAAGCACTCGAATGCACCGGGAACAAAAGTGCACTCACGTGGCCCTAAATAAAGTGGCCTCTAAGTGTAAGGTTCCTGTTTGTTAGCTACGAAATACACCGTTTTATTCTAGGGAGAAGAAAGAAAAAAAAAAAACCACACACACACACACAATAATATAATAACGGAGTACACACCGTGCTATGAAAGCATTAATAAAAATGCACCGTTGTCTGAGAATGTAGTTATGATTATCGTCTGCTTAGCTGTTATTGGAAACATTTTTCAGCAAGGATAGGAGTATTTTTTCGTTATATTAAAAATGCTAAACGTCACTAAATCATTAATGCAGTGGATTTTTCAGGAAAGCGCAGCGTATAATCTTTTACTTCGCCGAAATGCATTTGTAGGGATGAATACAAGAATGGCTGTAGATTAGATCCATATAAATAAAGAACCAAGTAATGTAGTAGTGTGTGTGTGTGTGTGTAAGAGCAGGGTGTAGGGGAACTATTTTACTCCAGCATTACTGTTTCCTCATAAAACTGGCTTTAGTATAAGCAGTGAGAAGGATCAGTAAGGGCTCTAAGCTATTTGTTTGCTTTACTTTGGCGCTGGTCCTTCACCGTGCCCGTGTTTGTCTAATGGACTGCACTAAATCTTGGACAGAGTGCACGTCCTCTTGGCCTTGTAGATCTTAGAACCTTTCCTGGAATAGGAGCCAAGAAAAGCCTTATATTGACTTGCCTGTTACTTCTTTCTTTTCGTTCGTTTGGTCTCTTTCAAATAAAGGCCCTTAGTAAATTATTAAGTGCTGTGAAAAAGTATTTCCCATTACCTTATTTTCCCATTAACTAATTTTTTTTTTACACAAAACTAATTTGAATATTACACAAAGATAACCATAGTAAAGGCGACACATCATAGCGCAGTCTAAAGAACGTCAAAAACAGATGAATAATCGTCAGGTATTAATCTGGACTATTAGCGAGAGCCATTAGCCGCAAAAAGGAGAAAACTTGTGAACGGTGGACCTTCCCAGGAGTTCTTCAAAATGACTTCAAGAGCACATAGGCGTCCCATCCAGGAGCTCATAAAAGAACTCCGAGCAACATCTAAAGATCTGCAGCCAAAACGGCATCCATGGGAGAGTTCCAAGGCCAAAGCCACTGCTGAGCAAGAAGTACACACATGCTCGTCTCACATTTGGAAAAATATCTTGATTATTCAGAAGACCTTTGGGCCAGTAAACTGATGAAACACACACATCATTTCATAAAAACGACATCAAACCAAAAGTCAAACATGGTGGTGGTAGCGTGAAGGTTCGGGGCTGCTTCGCTGCTTCCGGACCTGTACGAGTTGCCGTAATCGATGGAACCATCATTTTTCCACTCTCCCAGAAAATTCTGAAGGAGAATTCCATCAGTTTGTGACCTCTCAAGCTCAAGCGCACTTGGGTCATGCAGCTGGACAATGATCCGAAACACACCACGGCTTAAGAAACAAAAAACAAACCAACAAACACAAAAAAAAGAATTTGGAGTGGCCTAGTCAAATCCAGACTTAAATCTGATCGAGATGCTGTGGCATGACCTTATACAGGCCGTTCATGGTCAAAAATCCTCCAATGTGGCCGAATGTCAAATGGGCCAAAATGTCTCGACGTTTGACTCATTGCCAGTTATCGCAAATGCTTGATTGCACTTGTTGCCACCAAGTGTGCCACAACAAGTTAATAGGTTTAGGGGCAATTACTTTTTCACATAGGGCCAGGCAGGTTTGGGCAGCTTTTCCCCTTAATAAATGGCTAGTGATTTAATATTCGCTGAAGAAAATTAAATAGCTCTGATCAGACATCACTGCACCCCATCTTTAATCATTTTCCTATAAGAGCATGCCTTGTTGTGGTACGTTTCTTACAAATTCATAATTGAGATCATCTTTAACACTCCATATTGACTGATATGCTCTAGAAATATCAGAAATCTTCGCTAAGGTGACAGTTTGAAACATGATGCATGGCTAAACACAAAGCTGTACTATGGCATCCCTCTAATGCCCTAATGTTATTCAACTCATACATTCATTTATCCATTTCATCATTCATAATGTGCTTTACAGAACTCAAGAATTTTCTGATGTATAACTCCAGGAGTCAATAAGGGGTCAAAATAACGGTATCATTTATAAAAACTTACGTATCAGTCCCACTGTTTTGACATTGTGAATAATAATAAAAAAAAACCTTACTGTTATTAATCGAACCCAGCGCACTTTATTTACAGTATGGCATGCCTCCAGTCTAATATGAGAATATTAGAAAATGATGATGTCCTTAAGACTTTGCAGCAGTTGGTAGAGGATATACGGTACATACAGAAATAAATGTAAATCATTAACCAGAACTATATTGTAATATGGACATGACCAATAAAGCATGTGTAGTTGTAGTTATGGCGGCACGGTGGATTCGTGCTCATCACTGTTGCCTTGTACCTCCAGCGTCTGTGTTCGATTCCCACCTCAAGGTCTGTGTGCATGTTCTCCCTGTGCTTGGTGGGTTTATTCCAGGTTTTCCAGGTTTCCTTCGACAGTCCAAAGACATGCAGATTAGGTTAATTGTTGTTCCCAAATTGCCCGTATTGTGTGAATGTTGATTGGTTCTATCATGGTCGTAAAAATGAGAATAAATACAATAGTACTGTAATACTACTGGCCTCCACGGTCCCTAGTTGGGCCGAGGCTCCTACCGTGGATGGATGGATGGATGGATGGATGGATGGAAATGTAGTTCATGTATAATTAAATTGAAATGAAATGGACACCTTTTGTCTGTCTGTAATTTATCAGACTGGTGTAGAACCAGTATGAATGTTTTAATGTATAGTCCATTTTTATAGTTGGTGGATATGAAAAGGGCATATCACAGTAATCCCATGCTGCCATTTTTCAAATGAAATTAGTCCCACATGAAATTATCCAGGGCTTTTAAAAAAAAAATAAAAATTTTAAGCCCTCCATTTCTCTACCCCTAACTTGGATACTTCAATCTCTACAGTATTCTTAACGGTGATATTATTACCGCACCTGTATATAAGTACTTTGAGAATTAGAATAAAGCTGCGCAGTTAATCACGTAAAATCCAAATCTTCATAAGGACCAGTGCAGCTATCTGTTTGCAAAAGCCAATAATTGAACTTTTTTTTTTTTTTTTTTTTGTGCGAATAATTTAAAGTTCCACCTGTAGGATTATAAAAGGACTGCGACATTTTAACTGCTTCAAATGCTTCCAAAGCCTTGAACGGTTATGACAAGCAGTCACGCGTAGCTTCTAACACAGGAACGCGCATCTTCTAACGCACTTGTTTAAAGACTTATTAGGGCTCATGATGTTTGGAGCGTGTGGAATGAGTGGGTTTCGAGATTAATTCACAGTTAAGACGCTCAACTCCATTAAAAAAAAAAAAAAATGCATTTCTGTTGCCCCACTCAGAAGCTCGTGCAGTTCGGTCAGAAACCAGCCAATTCCGGTCCCTGGCTGATTGACCGGTGCATCTCTATAATAAAATTAATTCATAATTTAATGTGGAGTGTATACAATCTGGATAAATAATGAATTTTTATGCTCTGTGTCTGTGTGTGTGTTCGTAGATCATGTCTGCAGCTGATCACAGATTGCCCTCCTTCAATCCAAGAAGAATTAGACCTCATCAGCGCCCTCTCAAAACTGGAGGAATTCGGGGTTAAAGTCCTGCCTTTACAAGGTATCTCTCTCTCTCTCTCTCTCTCTCTCTCTCTTTTCCCCTTATTTCTGTCTTTCTCTGTTTGTCCATGTATCTATCTACAATATCTATCCATCCATTCTGTCTTTCCTATTGCCTCCTTCTTTCAGTCACTCTTGCTGGTTTAATCTCCACTTTTATCTCTATTTTAGTTTGTCCATACGTCTTACTGCCTGTCTGTATGTCTTTTTATCAATTCTCTCTCTCTCTCTCTCTCTCTCTCTCTCTCTCTCTCTCTCATTCTGTCTTTTTTCTCATATGTCTCTCTCACTCTATCTCTCTCACTCTGTCTCTTTCACTGTCTTTCATTTAGATCTTTCTTACTCTTTGTCTTTTTTGGTCTCCGTCTGTCATCTGCTTTTATTTTACCTTGTTGGTGTAACCACACTACCCTATTTTTTATTTAAAAAAAAAAATTCGTCCCACCATTTTGTCTTCTACTTATCTGCCGGACTGTCTGTCTTTTTGTCTGTCTGTCTGATTTTGTAATTATACATCCATCCATGCATCTATTTATTACTGTTTTCCCACAAGCTCAGAAAGAAAGTCGTAAAAAAAAAAATCTAGAGTAGAAAGTGAAGTCCAGTGGAGTTTGAAATAGACTCTCTGGAAGTTTCACTCAAGAAAAAAGCAAAGAAAATGATGACAATTGTTCTATCCAGGCAACCCAGCATTAAGCAGCAGCTTCAGAGGGCTGAATGAGAGCGTCATTCGTGTCTCTGTCTTGATGATGTAGTCTTTGAGGCTATAAATGGACGTATGGCCAGCACTCACAGTTTCCTCTTCAGCTTCAGCGGTCAAAACGGCATTATTCTCTCCTAACATACGGCGATTCTTTTAAATTCTAAGAGTCAAGTACTGAAATTACACAAACAACAGTAACACGTTCCTACTGTGAAATGGTTTGCGATCCGGTGACGTCCATCATCTTTGACGTTCCTGACGTGTTTTAATCCCTCCTCAGGAGATCTCACTCTCTCTCTCTCTCTCTCTCTCTCTCTCTCTGTGTCTCTCTCTCTCTCTCTGTCTCTCTGTGTCTCTCTGTGTCTCTCTCTCTCTCTCTCTGTCTCTGTCTCTCTCTGTCTCTCTTTCTCTCTCTCTCTCTGTGTCTCTCTCTGTCTCTCTCTGTCTCTCTGTGTCTCTCTCTCTCTCTCTCTCTCTCTCTGTCTCTCTCTGTCTCTCTCTGTCTCTCTTTCTCTCTCTCTCTCTGTGTCTCTCTCTGTCTCTCTGTCTCTCTTTCTCGCTCTCTTTCCTTTGTATCCATCACTGATTGAATACGCGTCATTAAAACATTAAAGCGACAAAGAATCTTTCTGCTTTCTAAATTTTGAAAAATGTCTTTCTTTTTAATCTGTCAAATGATAGACTGAATGCCGTTTTCACCACTTTGAAATAAAGCTTTCTAACAGTTACGACTTTTTTTTATTATTATTATTATTATTCTGAAGTGAAATGTGGAGCTGTCAGAGATATAAAAAGGGACAGCACTAAAAGGAATGAGATGATGCATTTTAAAGAAAAAAAGGGGAAAAAAAGTAAAAAATTGTGTGTGGCTCGTAAAACCACAGTTGCAGGAGCCTTTCCTGCTTGTCTTTATCTTGTCTTTTTTCTTTCCCCTGACGTTTAAACCTGTTTTCTGCCCATTTTCACACAGTGCAGAAAGAGAGAGGATGGCGTGAAAGGCTGAAAACAAGTCAGTGTTGTAAAAGTAACAGGCAGATTTGCTTTTTTTTTTTGGCGCTCAGTTCACTTTTTGGAGCTCAGTCCTAAATTACCCATAATGCTGTCTGAGTACATGCTTTAACTCTTCCTGTATGCACCTGGGGTTTGGTCCTTTCGTATGTCCATCTGTCTCACTTCAGCCTTTACCCATGTTAGAAGGAACTGAAATTCACTCCAGACATTAAAATAAAAAATAAAAAAAATAGAATTTATAATATCCCTTCACATAGCGAAGACAATCATTTGAGACACTGATGTTTTCTGAATGGGTATTTATATTAGACAGTTGAGAGAACTTGGTCTCAAAAGTGCCAAGGACAATTCTTTGGAGGACATTTAGGTTTAAGGTACACAGTATTGTCAAATGTATATGGCCAAACCTGTTAATTACTGAATTCAGGTGTTTCAGTCAGGCTCCTTATCCCCAGTGAAGGACGATCTTAATGCTTCAGCATACCAAGACATCTTGGACAATGCTCTGCTTCCAGATTTGTGGCACCAGTTTGGGCAAGGCTCTTTTCTATTCCAACATGACTGTGTCCCAGTGCAAGCAAGGACTATAAAGACATGGTTTGATTTCAGAGTTCGATGTGGAAGAACTTGACCAAACTCCACTCCATCGAGCACCTTCGAGATGAACTGGAACGGAGATGTTGCTCCAGGCCTCCTCGTCCAACATCAGTGCCTGCCCTCATGAATGCTCTACAGAATGACTTGGAATAAATTCCTGGCTTGGGCTTGGGCTTTACATGACTGCTTCTGGAATGTTCCTACAAATCTTTGCTAATGATTGGAGCCACGCATGACAAATTCAGAAGTCTGGAGAAATTCTGTCTGAGAATGTACAGAGAAATACAGGCAATCTTTTCAATTGGGAGGAACTTCATCATGCAACCCAGAAGACGCTGCCGACGCAACGAAGGACGTCATCAGGGGGAAAAGTGGAAAGGTTTTAGACTAGCTGAATGAATCAGCAGACCTTAACCTACAGTAACTAAGCAGCATGGTAGGTTGCCTGAAGGGAAAACTGAAGTGAAGGGGAAGGGGAGAGAAGTCACAATCAAAAGAAGATGCGGTACAAGCCTGGAAAAGCGTCACAAAAGAAGAGCTCAGCAGTTTGTTGATGTCATTCGGTCACTGGCTCGATGCAGTTATTCCGAGCATGTCACATGCCAAAAAAGTATGACATTTAAGTAAATTTACTGTAAGACTATGTGTTCTACTTTTGAGCACCTAAAAATCGGGTGCCATGTCGTCTATTGGAATTGAATGATTAGAAGAGGAGGTGGAAACTCAGAGTCTCCCTTTTGAGTTTGGTTCCTTCTCCAATGTTCTGTTTAACTAGATACAGAATCATATCATGATTAGTTAGATTTTACACATTCTGATATCATTCTTGATGCTACAAACCATGGTGGGTAGTGCGTCCTAACAAGCAAATTAGTTCACCAACCAAAGCTCTGGACTAGGGACTAGGGGGGGACTAGGCGTTGCACGAATACTGATCTTTACTTTACTATATGGCTCCACTCATTAGCAAAAAAAAAAAGTGAGCATATTAATCTTATGAATCTTACTGAGCTGCCAGTTAATGTAAATTTAAACTTAAATATAGAAACAGTAGTTAGCAATGGGTTTAATAATCTTAAATCAAATTATTTGGTTTGTTGTATACTAGCAGAGTTTGACTGTACAGTACATGTATTGCATTGACTGAGTTCAAGAACAGCAAACGTTTCTTCATGTATCAGAACGGATGTTGTTCCATGCAGAGATGGCTGTAAGTTCTGGTTCTGTTGCACTAGGTCCGTTTAAGTCCGTTGGGACTTGTGAGGAATTGTTTCATTTATAATGAAGGTCGTTGAGGCTCTTAGCTGCAGTAAAACATTTGAATGGTGCAAAAATTTTAAAAAAGGCTCTCGGGTGAGGTGTGTCGGAGCCCACTGCAGTCGTTCCCATGAACATCCAACGAGTAGAACACCCGATCCTTGAAAACAGACGGATAAGTTGTAGCCAACTTAGCAAGCGATGCATCTGTCTGTGGAAACCATACAGGAACCATCCACAGGAACTCGCCAAATCCCCGTAGAGTCCTGACCTCACTCCAAGTAATTTCCACATGTTTGGGCCATTAAGTTCCTGGGAGGCCAGTGTTTCAGATGTGAAGCAGATCATAGCTCCGATGTACAGAACTGAGATTCTTCCTACCTTAACGGAATCCAAGCACTAGTGAAACTCTGGGATAGGTGCATTAGTGTAGCCAGGGGTTGAGATATGTACTGTGGAGAGAAATAAAGGCATATGTGTGTTCTGTTATTCTGCACAGTCAAAAATCCCGAATTATGTCCCGAATCTCATTTATGTAATAATTTATGGATAGAATGAAATCTTTTAGCATCCTTCATATGTGATAATGGTGATGATTTTTTTTTTGTTTGGTTGGTGTAACTAATGATGATTATCGTGTTTTGGTGCTCAATGATCTCTGAACAATATGAAATGCTGTTGAAATCGACCGGATTAGTTACTGATTCAGGTAAGTTTTTTAATGTTAACCATCTTTCTCTGTCTGTGCAGTGCGATTGCGTGAAGAACGCCTGTCGCTGATAAAGGAGTGCATCACCCAGTGTCCCACGGCCTATAAACAGTCCACTCTGTTGCTGGAGCTGGCCAGGCTTCTTCGGGTCTCAGGTACCTCTCTCACACCCTCCTGTTAAAGGTATACCATTCATCTCTGTCGCCTTACAATCTGCTTTAAAATGCTCTTGCCGAACCCACACCGTGTGCATTTCTGAGGTAATCCCTCCATCATCGTGTAACTGTCATGAGCGACAGCCGAATGAGTTTACGCGAGTCCTCCAGCAGCATCGCCATGCTCTTCAGGTACACACATCGCAGTCTGACGCAGCTGCCGCGATCCTCCTGGCGCAGTGTTGCATATCCAGCGAGGAATAAGGTCGAATAAACTGACAGCTCATTTATAGCTCACGTATTGCATAACATAATGAAGAAAAGTATGCCGAATAAAATGCCGAGCTAAACAGGAAGAACGATAAAAAGGAAATTAAAAGGAGATGGATTTTGGGGGAGGATATGGATAAAAGGATAAAAGGAGGAGGATCACCTAGGGGAGGAGAGCTTTTGTCTTGCTTTTGTTCAAATACGAAATCTGTCAGATCAGCACACGGAATGCATAATAAATAAGAATGAGAAAATGTAAAAATGTAAAAAAAAAAAAAAAAGGATGATGGTACATTGCTTTTTCTATGTAATAAATAAATAAATGAATAAATTAATAAGCAAGCAGTACGCTTGTCTCTTCGGTCTTTGAGCGTGTGTGAGTGGAGGGGGCGTGGTTTAGCGCAGTTGCCATGCCGACCCTGCACGTTGACAGCTCTCACGGTGAGAAACATGCTGGTGATATCACAGCTTTACTTTTTGCCGTTCACTTACGTTGCGGATACTTCTGGAAACCGCTGCTAGATACTCATACTGTAACGCGGTATCTCAGAACTCGAGAATCCTAGAGCTTATTTGTTTTGATTTTACAAGGAAGGGGACGTGAGATTCTGATTTGGGGTCCCTCGGTCCCGAACAACTATTTATAACTCCCAAACAGTCTGACCAATCTCCTACCTGTCCGGTTTGATACCAGTTTTGCGGGTGTGTGTCGCGGCCCAGTTTCTCCATCTGTAAGGGCCGTGTTAATCGACAAAATTTGAAGAAGAAGGAGAAATCATTTGCAATAGTAAGACTAGGGCCCTACTAATAATATAATATGGTGTATTTGTGTCATGTTATCAATCATTTTCAAAGAAAGAATGTTTATTATATTCATCGTCCACCTGCACATTTATGCAGTTTTCTAATCAGCCAGTGAAGTGTCCACAATAGCGCAACGCCATAGTAAAAAGGCTTCCGTGATTGATTAACTGCACGTTAAGGTGTTCCTAATAAAGTCGACCGTGTTTGTATATGTTTTATAGAAGTGAGCCACTGACAGGTTTCCCCAGAATGGCCCATTCTTCTAATTTGTGCAGTCTTTTAAAGGGCAGCAGCTGAGAAGCTGTTTCCTGTAAATCAGAGCTCCGTGCACATGAACTTCACGAGACAGGCATCAAGCAGTCTTTAAGCTGGATAATTTAGTGTTTGACTCATCTTGAGAAAATCTGCTCGCTACAGTAGCAAGCAAATAAACCTTAAGTATACTGTAGAAAGTATCTACAGCTTTCCAACAGTACATTACATTATACCGTAAGTGCGTCTTGAGCAAACAAGACGTCCATTTTTCTCAGCATGGAGCCTGTATTTATGTACTTGTGCTTTGGAATCCCGCTGCGCTTTTAACCTTATCTCCATCGTTCAACCGTAACTCCGTCAATAAAGAGCACATGTACGGTTCTGCATGGAAATAAAGCGGCGGCGTTCTGTATAACGAGATCATGCTAAGACAGGACATTATCCCTCGCGAGCATCATCTACACCGAGTGTTTTGATTACTCTTCATCGGATTAGATTGTGTACAAAGAGATCAGAGAGTCTCACAAAGAGCTTCAACCAAATGCGCTGCACACTTCAGCAGTCGTCCAAGAATCTACCGGGGGAGAAGGAAATTATCTTATTGCCAAACAAATTAATATTTTGGAGCCGTGCTGTCTCCCCAAGCTATATTTGGAATACGTTAGAGACGGATGATCTTATGCGATGATTCCGGTTCAGGGCAGAGACATTCATTTTTATTATCTCTGTAAAGAGGATAAAATATCCAGCTCATAAGCAGCCAGTGATGATACATGTTTATTAGTTTACATCATATCGAGTTAGGAGTCCATTATGTAGGAAGGTTTGAAGGAGAATCGATCCAGCGCTGGATCACTTATTGCCATCTGATGAGCTGATGTGGTGTGTGTGTGTGTGTGTGTGTGTGTGTGTGTTGTGTGTTTATAGGTGATGATGAAAGCCAGAGGAGGGGTCAGGTCCTCACGCTATTGGCCGAGCAGGCTCTACACAGTCACGACTACAAAGCCTCCTACATCCACTGCCAGGACCTGATGGCAGCAGGCAGGTTTTAGCTAAAGAAAAAAAAAATCAGTAAATTAAAAACAAACTTAATCTTTTTTTGCGGTCAGTATCTGATGAGAATTTTATTCACATTCATTCTGGCTGGTGCTTATTTACACTTTATTGGCGGTCATGGATTGTAAGGTTTTCTTCTTCCGATTTTACTCTAACATTTAATCTTTAGGGTTAAAATTGTAAAAAAAAATATATAATAATAATAATATTTTAAATGATAAAGTTTAAAGTATAAAGTTGAAATTTAAAATTGAAACCCTTAAAATTTAACCTTTAACATTTACCATTTCAAAATGCTATTCCAACATCTAAAATTTTACTCTTAACGTTTTACTTTATGTTTATCACTTTATTTTTTCTCTTTAACATTAACCAAATAAAATTTTACTTTAACATTTTAACATTTAAAATTTTAGTCCAACGTTTAATGCTAATTCTTTTCATGTATTTTTTTTTCTCTAACATTTGTCGTGAATTTTACTTTAACATTTAAAACTTCAAAATGTTATTCCAACACTCTGAAATTTTACTTTAATGTTTAACACTATACATTTTACTTAACTAATTTGCACTCCAAAATTTAATCCTAACATTTATCAGTCTAAACTTTTACCTTAACCTTTGACATGTCAAAAGTTTATTTCAAGCTTGAAAAATTTACTTTAACACTCTACAATTTCACTTTAATAATTTACACTCCAAAATTTCACCTTAACTTTTTACACACAAAAATTTTACTTTAACCTTTAACAGTCGAACATTTTATTTTTATTTTTAACACTTAAAAATGTTACTTTAACACTTTACATTTTTTCTCTAACATTTGTCTTTCCAAAAATGTATTCTCCCATTTACACATACAATTGCTACTGTAATATTTAACCTTCAAAGTGTTAACTTTGAGGTTTAACACGCGAAAATTTTACTCTGCCATTTAACCTTCTAAAATTTTTACTTATTCTTATTTTTTTTTTACATTTTACACTCTATAGTTAAATTCCATTAACATATACAACTATAACATTTAAAACTCTGCAGTTTTTTGTATTCAGTGTTAACTTAATTATACCTGAAAATATGTAACCTCAAGCAAATATGACTGATTCACTGATGTACAGTATTTGTAATGGATTTGGGCCTCTTTCTTTATCTAGTTTAGAGAGATAGAAATAGTTTAAGTGATCACAGTGCACCAAATAACACTGTGTGCATAAGCATGCAAACGTGTGTGTGTGTATGTGTGTGTGTGTATGTATATGTGTGTGTGTGTATGTATATGTGTGTGTGTGTATGTATATGTGTGTGTGTGTATGTATATGTGTGTGTGTGTATGTGTGTGTGTGTGTGTGTATATGTGTGTGTGTGTGTGTATATGTGTGTGTGTGTGTGTGTGTGTGTGTGTGTGTGTGTGTGTATATGTGTGTGTGTGTATATGTGTGTGTGTGTATGTGTGTGTGTGTGTATGTATGTGTGTGTGTGTGTATGTATGTGTGTGTGTGTGTATGTATATGTGTGTGTGTGTATGTGTGTGTGTGTGTGTATGTAGATGTGTGTGTGTGTGTGT